>JACMIJ010000005.1:0-35196 GCA_014805365.1 Koerneria luziae | reverse complement strand
CCCCCCCCCCACGACATAGTATCGTAAGTTCCGGCTCATTGTCTGATGTGCGCATTGTGCATGTATGGCAAAGGTAGACGGAAGGGCCATCATTCACTGGTCGGCCGCTGGCAGCGTAAGAGTGAGAGGGAGAGAGTTCTCTGAGGGAAGGAAAGTGCTACACAAGGTGTCCATTCCCACATGTGCACCATCTGTGTGCACCCTTCGGTTCTGCCGGTGTCACACACATACTCCTCTTTGCAAAGATGTCAAATCACCACAATGCTTGTGAGAATCTTTGGCACATTCGAGACAGTTTATACCGCCTCGGCCTTGTCCTTCACAGATTAGCAAAGGGTCAAATCGTTTTTGACAATAATCGAAAATGTTACGCGGAAACAGGATGATCAATGACATCACAAGCAAGCAAATATGAATTGCATTTCAGGTTGGATATGACACGTGCGATCACTCGGATGACCGTGTTCTCCGACAAGACATGCCGCCCGCCCTCCAACGGGTGGAGGCCAGTTCGCGGCTACTCGAAGACGCCTGTCACATGCTCAAAGTAGGTAGATCATACAAGATGAGAGTGGCGCGTTAACCAAGTGCTTAGCAAATAAGCAGACAGGGTGGTTCAGCCCGGCGGCGCAAAATAGCGTACGGATCGCAGAGAACACAAGACGAAGAGAAAAAGTGAGGGAAAGTCGAAGATTATCGATGGCTTGGCGTTGTAAAAGAGGGTAGAGGGAGAAATCCGAGATGAGCTAGCCAGGAGCCATTGAGGGGCGATAGAGAATCAGGGTGGACAGAAAGAGACCAAGCACCGTTTCATTCAGGCAGAACCATATTCCGGACCGGCCAGGAAGAAGTTGATCGAAGGCGCTCGAGGAATCCTCCAGGGAACATCCGCCCTTCTTTTGTGCTTCGACGAAAGCGAAGTGCGCAAGATCATAGCCGGCTGTCGGAAGGTGCTCGACTATCTGGCCGTCGCCGAAGTCATCGAGAGCATCGACGACCTCGCACAGTTCGTTAAGGTCGGTCATGCAACTGAATGTATTGCCTTATCAGGATATCTCGCCATGCCTCAGCCGGATGACCAGCGATGTGAATGCACGACAACAAGAGCTGACACATCAAGTGCACCGGGAGATCCTCCTCCGATGCATGGATGCCATCAAGACCCTTTCGCCTATCCTCATCTGTGCCATGAAGATCTTCATACAAATCAGCAACGATCCATCGGCACGCGGTGCACACGAGGCAGCCGAGAATAGGAACTATCTCGCATCGAGGATGACCGACGAGGTGAACGAGATCATCCGTGTGTTGCAACTGACCACGTACGATGAGGACGAGTGGGACAGCGACAATGTGACGGCAATGAGGAAGGCCCTTTCCGCTGCCAAGTCCTTGCTCACCGCAGCACTTGACTGGCTCGCCGACCCCAAGGCACAACCGGGAACAATCGGAGAGAAGGCTATCCGACGAATCTGCGACTATGCCGAAAGGATAGCTGCCCGTGCACTGCCAGAGGATTCGGATGCCATCTACAAGGCCGTCGGAGACATCAACTCCATGACAAACGCCATCTGCGAGCTGCGCATCGGCGTACGTTTCACCCTCACAGACCACACAAGGACATGTTTAGGGTCGTTACGATAACGAAGGTCTGGCCGCCCGATGTGCCATCAAGATCAAAGAACTCGTGGGGACGAAGCAGTCATCTGGTCTACTTCCGGATGCCCTGGTGAACACTCAGAGGAGCGGAGGAGCTCATCCGGCACACACTGCGGGAGGACGACTCGAACAGGTACATAGCGTGTCCCGTATACTCCTCGTGTAGGCTCTCCGTTGGCTGGATAACCCCGGCGTCGATGATGGCGGACTCGGACTCCAGGCCATCAAGAAACTAACCGAGGATGCCCGGAAGCTCGGCGATCAGCTGAACCCACAAGACCGGAATCGGCTGCTCGGACTGTGGTCAGTTACAAATAAAACTCGACACTGAATAACAATGAGCATAACTTCCTCGGTTTATTATTAGTCCCATAGATTATTCGCTAGCAACCAGTTGATCGCTCACACTCCAGTCATGATCTTTCTTGCAGCTCCGACATAGACCGACTGGCGAACCAGCTGGCCGATCTCGAAAGACGTGGTCTCGGAAACACTCCAGAAGCACATGCCATTAGAAATGAACTCAGGGATAGACTTAGAGAACTTGCCGATTTCATGAAGCGAATACTCACCGATAGAGTAGTTGAAGTGAGTCAGAGAATATACTCCGTCTGTTGATCCCATTTGCACACATATACACAAACACACAGTTGCGTAGCCATCTGTACACAAGAATAGCATGCGACAAAACAGTCAGAAGAAGCAATCGTTGATTGCATATTCTGTGTCTGTAAGTAAGCAGACTCATAGCAATCTGACTGGTATGGTATGCGCAATGGTTCACAAAACATTATCGCTCCTTTCAGGATTTCGCCGATATTTCGACTCCACTCAAACAATTCGTGGATGCAGCGCGAGCCGATCCTTCGGTGCCAAACCGCGAGGGCAACTTCGGCGAGAAGTCGAACAACCTTCGCCAGCACAGTGGACGAATGACATCGACGGCCCGACTGGTCGCCACTTGTGGGCCATCGAAGAACAAGAGGACCGTCGAGGCCATCCTCGATACTGCCGATAAGGTACTCATCAATCTGCCAAACAATTGTTTATCCGACGGAAGAGCTGCCTACTATTGTTTTGCTTTGAATGTACCGCAAAAACGTAGAATCTTTACTGTTACCATAAAATAGCCGACGTATCTCCTACAGTCGCTTATTGATCAAATATGCTTAATATAGGGGAAAAAAACTATTTTAGGCTATTAATAGTCAGTTATTTGTCTCTATGAGTCGCTTCGGACCATTTGAGCCCCGAGGAATAAATATGAAGTCGAAAGAATATCTGGCTGTCGAGCAGCTCTCATTCCTACACTAAGCTGTTTTCCGCAGTTTTAGAAAAAAAATAGGAACGTAAGACAAAAACAACAAAGGAGAGAAGTGAGGGGAAAAGTGAACGGGCACGTCGGGTGCGCCCACTCAATGGGCATGATGTTTACTATGGAAGCAGCGTATATTTTGGCACTCGCATGTGGCACAACACATGTGATGTTCAGGTGGACCAAATGACGCCGCAGCTCATCAATGCCGGCAAGATCCGCCTGCACAACCAGACGGAGAATGTCGAGCAGCACTTCGAGAATGTCCATCGACAATACGCAGATGCTCTGCACCGACTGCGATCGCACGTCGACGACGCCATCGACACCGGAGAGTTCGTTCGAGCATCCGAGAATGTACGCTCATTCAACAACATTCACTAACATTCTCAACACATGTCCGAAAATGTCATCATGACAAGACAAACAAGAAACTGTAGTTGCCTTTTCGCCTGCAAACATTTTTACCATAATGGCAAAAAAGAAGGTACGAACGCGTTCGCGAACATTCTTTTCGTCACAACAACAAAGGCAATTTGAGGCGATGAAGCGATACACGTCCCGGTGCGAGGATGCGATTGTCATGTGCGAGCCGCAGTCCATGGTCGACCACACCTCACAAGTCGCCCGACTCGCCAACCGCGTGCTCATGACCGCCAAGAATGAGGCCGACAACTCCGAGGAACCAGCTTTCGTCGCACGAGTAAACAACGCAGCAGCCGAGTTACATTCGGGTAAGCCCCTTCTTTTTCCTCCCATTACTCTCTCCTCCTGCCATCTCCCTCTTTTCTCCATTGCCCGACCCGACCACAACCATGCCGGCCTACGATCCCTACATCGAAATCTTAGCCATCCCACCGATGGTCAGCCACGCGAAGCAAGTGGCACTCGCACCGCGCGACAACAACGCCGCCAACAACTGGCGCGACTCCAACGACCGTCTGCTGAGCAGCGTCCGTGGCGTCGGAGACGCGATCGTCGGAATCCGCCCCGTGTCACGCGGACCGCCGCCACAGCCCGCATACGATTCGCGCAGCTACGCCGACTCGATCAGCCGCGCGTCGCCCGCCGCGCCGAGCGGCGGATCGCAGTTGCTGTACCACCGAGATGTGCAGTCACCGTCGGCTCCATCGGTCACACAGAAGGTGAGTGGAGTGACGGATAACCAGATCATGTCCTTGTAGGTGTTGATCCGAGAGGAGATTCCTGCTCCTCCTCGTCCGCCTCCGCCAGTCGAAATCTCTCCTCCTCCACGTCCGCCTCCCCCACCAGAGGTCGATGACGAGGAAGAAACTCGTGCCTTCTGGGAGCGATATCCTCTCCCGGGTGCCTCCTCACAGCCAATTCTGTCAGCTGCACACAATCTTCACCAGGTATCACATTCATGCATCTTATGGCTCATGCTTTTCGAATACGCAAATCAGCTTTTCATTACGAACAACTGACTACACGCAGAAATGAAGACGAGCGACGATTTCAGGAATTGAAACAATGGTCGTCCAGTGAGAACGACATCGTCGCCGCAGCGAAGAGAATGGCGATTCTGATGGCGCGTCTCTCGCAACTCGTTCGTGGAGAGGGAGGAACGAAGAAGGATCTGATCGACTGTTCGAAGGCAATCGCCGACTCATCCGAAGAGGTCACTCGTCTCGCCGTCCAACTCGCACGAATGTGCACTGACATCAAGATGCGACAGGTTCGTCATCCATCTCATCTACTGCTTTTCCTTTTTGAACCTTCTTAGACCAAACATCAGATTTGCGCCTAATATTCCAGTCCCCCTTTCTGACTCGCTGCTCAATTGCTTGGGTGAGCAGACATGAGCTGCTGAGTTTATAGAAGGTTCAAAATGATGCGATCGAAAAGAGAGAGAGAGAGATCTCCCAGCTAGTCACTCGGATTGAAACAGTCTTCTCGGATAGATCAATAGGTTACACAGTAAAGCTTCTTCTGTTGTTGACACGGCATGTGACCGAATGTTGCAGACAAGAGTACTGAACAACTGCAATAGAATAAATCGCCCAACTAAGCAGCGGTCGCATACATTAGGAATGAAACAGAAGTAGGGAACCTTTATCTGGCAACGTATACAGTGATTGATGTGCATGGTTACAGACTCTTCTGCAAGTGTCCGAGCGCATCCCCACCATCGCGACTCAACTCAAGATCCTCTCCACCGTCAAGGCCACGATGCTGGGATCGGCCGGTATGTTCTCATTCTTTTTTGTCCTTTAGTTACATACATGCGCCTATTTTCAGTAACAATCGGACCATACGGACAGCCAATTGACGGTAAACAAACAGCAAGCATAGCATGCCATCGAGTTCCGTCTTAACCCCTCTCTCCATCCTAATCTCAAGAAAAACATACTTTCTCCCTTTGAGTGAAAACGCATGCAGCAAATAACATTTTCTTTAAAGCCAAAAGATATTTCTAGAACTGACCCTGTTGTATTCCACAATAAGAGAGTGACCAGAATCACAAACTGTATTCCATCTGTGTTGCACTCGAAATGTGAGCCCCTTGAGGTATCTATGCCCTGCCCCGATACCACAAGAGGTTCACACCCTTCAGTGTGGGTGGTCACCCACTCTATGTGTACATCTGTTCTGAGTGTCTAACCTGTGTCACGCAGAGACGTGGGGCGCGATACGTCGCGGAAGAATGACGCGTTGCCGTTGCAGGCAGCGAAGAGGACGAGGAGGCGATGCAGCAGCTGGTGCTCAACGCGCAGAACCTGATGCAGTCGGTGAAGGACACGGTCCGGGCAGCGGAGGCCGCGTCGATCAAGATTCGAACCAACAGCGGACTCCGTCTCAGGTGGATCCGCAAACCAATGTGGTCCAACTTCTGATCACATATAAACACACTCGCCTGTCACTCCCCTCGCATAGCATAGCGCACCATGTCCCCAGACATACCCTACCGTATCCCCAGAGTGATAGGTCTCCTTGTAATGGGTGGATTCCCATTGGATTCTGGTGTCCTTTCTGTCCCTCTCGCATATCTTGATAATCAAGATGCTCAATCACTGCCCGATGTCCCCTTTTCCCTTACCGTATCTCTTTCCCTTCCCCTTACCGTATCCATGTTTTCCTTCATCCTCTTTCTTTTGATCTGCCTTATCTATTCAAATGTGCCTTTATCTCCGTTTCCCGTTTGTTCCCTTTTTCTCTGTCCCTCAATCCTAGTCCTAGTAGTGTTCCGCTTTGCCATATTCCACTGTGCATTACTGTATATGGACAGCACAGTTCCATCTTGTTTCTTTGAATAAACTATGTCATGTGCGTACTGCTTAGTAGTGAGGGCTGTTCGACAGCCAAGGAAGGACTAAACCATGCCACAAAAAGTAGCGTCATACGGACGACTTTTGCTTTGTTATTTTTTATCATGTAAAAGTTTTAAAAAAAAAGTGCGAATTTCAACAAATCATGTTCAACGTAAGGAAGCCCCCCCCCCATTGCTATATCTTTACGCTTTGTCCTCTATTGTCACGAACTTATTTTAATTGAGAACTCATTTTAGGTATCCCGTTGAGTATAACAAACGGCTCATACAAAAGTTTGTATCGAACTCGCGTTTTGAGGGTTTTCATATCAACAAGTGTCATTTTTGAATGTAAGTAAATGGTCATAATCAAGCTATTTTTTAAACATTTTGTAGTAAATATGTTTTATACAAGTCAAACATCAGTCATGGTGTCTTTTTAAAATAATAAGGAATCAAATCAACGAAATACGTTTGGCTTTCCAAGCTGCTTGGGTGAAAGATCAGGTCTGTATTGCAATTTTTCGAGTGAGCGTACAAAGATGGTCCAGGAACTACGTTTTATAAAAATGAAGAATAACACACGCACCCAAATGTTTGCAAAAAAATTCGCACAGTTTGATATTGATCTTCCTGTG
The DNA here is from genome assembly GCA_014805365.1 of Koerneria luziae. Classification (NCBI taxonomy): domain Eukaryota; kingdom Metazoa; phylum Nematoda; class Chromadorea; order Rhabditida; family Neodiplogasteridae; genus Koerneria; species Koerneria luziae. The sequence goes on along the minus strand of JACMIJ010000005.1, from coordinate 28,316 downwards.
GATTTACCTCTCCCCATCAAGGATCGAAAGGCCAAAAGCCCAATGTTTCTAACATAATAGTCACCTGCCAACAAATATTTATCAGTTATATACTGACGGGGGGAAATTGTACAGGTATAAAAACATACGCAACAGTCTTATCTAAGTTGTATGTTCATTGTATTAGCAAAAATTATACAAACAAAGCGGAAATCGAGTAACGAATGAACTAGCAGATAAATATAAATCGATATGAGATATAATGGAATGGGATGAGCATTTGGAAGGATTATGATGGTTCGAGGATGGGTTCCTGCGGCGTCTTTCCTCCACTCAGGATCTCCGACTTCGATCCGTTCTTTACCGTACTCAATGAGCCTGGACGGGCTGACGACGATTGACTTAGTAATCTGCAAACAACAAACACTTACGAGATAACTTCAGGAAAACAATTTATATTACAAAAAAAACTATTACTATTATTAGTATTATTATACTATTACAAAACTTAAACCTTGTCATGTGGACTATTTATATTATACGCAACATTAAAGGATAGAACAACCTACTAGGATTTTTCCGACAAACAACAAACTATTTACTACAACACGTGTAACTCATTATGTGCAATCCCTCCTACTATATGTATAACAACAAGCTACTAGCACTTTCTCTACGAAAATAATGTATAATAATTAAATTACAAAAATTGACAATGTTCTTATTGATTTAATATCATTAACAAACCTCTCGACCATGGTCTTGGCATATCGTAGTCTCATGTACAGATCCTTCGAACATCCGTATTTCTCAATCAGCGAAAACTTGAAGACACGGAAGACCTTGTGATTGTCCAGATAAGTAACCGCCGACATCAATGGACACACTATCAGCTTCGTATGATCCTGCAATCAACACCTTCATTCATGGGAAAACGATATAAACGAAACCTGACGAAACATCGTTTCAAGAGTTTGCTGTAATCGTAACAATGTACCTGGAAGAAGTTGATCTGTAGTGTTCCATTGGAGAGATGGAGGACAATCGCCGACCGGGTGCGGAACCAATAGCGGAGACATGGCAGACGGGCCAATTCGTCTCCCGCCTTTGGCGCCATATGTTCTCCTGAAAAGCCATATTCTACTTGGAAGATATAATAAGAATAGTTAGACCATGACAAGTCAAGCTATAGCTCACGTGTTATGTGCACCTTACCATTTTGGCTCTAAGTTACACAGTAAATCATTTTGTGTTCCGATCAACTGTTTTCAATTATTTAACCCTTTTGATCGTCAGATTACTAGAGTAAACTTCCGAAATCGTTGAAGAATAACGAACTCTATTCGATTTTTTGTCGTTACGAAGTATTATGATATATTTAAGAAATATTGTACAACGGCACCTAGCTTAAACTGGTGAGCAGCGTTAAGCGTCGTCACCAGATGAAAGGGGGGGGGGGGGTATGGTAGAGGTGTTTGCCACTCTTTGAGCTACCCATAGCTGACGCGAGTAATAGTGAAAATGGATAATCTAAGGCCACAACCGACCTGCTTTCAGCAGATGTTCGTTCATGTACGTCCGGAAGTACTTCAGAAGCGTCACCTACAACATAACGTTGTTTCCTTTTGTCATTATGACCATTAAAGAAGGAGTAAAAATCATTTTTAAAAGCACTATGCCCCCGTTAGCCATAGCTTGCTTTGGGCGTGATTCGAAAAACGCGTCATCTTATTTTAAACACGCGACAAAGTCCTATTTATTTATGTATTACCGCAAGCATATGACTGATTATACAGGCATTTACTCCTTCTTTAACTGGATTTCTCAGTCATATTACTGCAAACACCACTTAATTCTCCAATCGGAGAACAGACCAGTTGCACTGTCAGCTAATGACAATCCCAAATTTGTTGACTGTGATACCTTTTTATTGAGAGATTCGGGGAAATTTTCCATGACATAATACTGTTCCGAGTTGTCCTTCTCTGTGTACGAGAGCTGGTGGCCGCATGAGTCGAGGGCGAGTTTCGTTGAGTCGTTGAACAGCACTCCGACCTACACACAGATGATATCGATACGGACAACGACTTCCCTGTACACCGCGTACACGCAAGTTCGGCAACCAGGACGCTCAGTGTGTGCACTTTACTAGTTGCGCAAGATTTCTTTCAAAACGTTACTGTCACCATCACCAGTTGGCTTATTTTGTTACACAAGACACTAATATTGCGAATATTTGGTAGAATTAGTAAATTGCAGTTAGCAAAACGCACCAAACTATGTACAGTAGGTAAGTTAGGGTATACGTTTATGCGAAAAGATGTGTCGAAAAAATATTCAGAACGTACCGAATTATCACAGAGTTGGTACCCAATACCATACTTGTCGGAATAGTCCACCCACTTGCTGACCCAGAACACCGGCATCGCTTCGGGAGCCTCCGCAACGTCTTCGCAGTTGATCACACGCTCTACTAAAATTACAGCATTTTTTGGCGCTTTTGAATGGCAAAAATTCTGTGTAAAATCAGTATAGAGTTCCGTCGAATGTAAGCTAATATCTTAGGCTGTCCCACAAGTTCATTTATTACAAAAAAATTTGGTTATTGCTCTCTGAGAAAAATATTGGATGGCTAATCGATGGTGTAATGATGGCATGGTGTCTATAAATGTGTGTAAATGCAACCCCGTTGGCGGACTCCGTTTCATCCCATTCTCAACATCGTCGTGGAGTACACGAAAACATGCAGACCACATACCGTACATAATATTCTAGATATTTTTCAATCATTAATACACATTAGCTGACAACGTGATTCTAATGCCGAGACACTAGACATAAAAAAGTAAAATCCAGTTGAAGGGCACGAAAAAGCTTTTTGATGTTGATTGAGTACCACACATAACTGAGAAGTTGGGGTTAGGACCTGAGATGCTTCTCCTGTTTACAGTTTACTGCAGAAAGTGTTAACGCCCTTAGTGAAAAACATCGAGCTATTTCAAGCAATTCTTTGAATATTACTGATATCGGCACCCGTGTGGTATGCGCGTTCTTGAAGCTCGTACAGCAGCACCAAAGCAAGAGATGTTGCAAAGAACCAAATACAAATACCTTTTTTGTAAAAGAACTTGTAGAAGACCTTAATAGTCCAGCAAGTGAATGTTGAACGTAAGAAGCAAAGACGTACCCGACGGAGAGCTGAGTAGCGATACGAGTTGCGAGAACAGATCGGAGAGATATCCATCGTTTGCGGTCAGTGATGGCGGGGACGGTTTTCTCTCCAACTTCCCTCGTGTGTTGCCGACAGCATTCTCACTGATCGGTTGAAGGGCGCGAGTGGCCGTCGCACTCGCACTGACGGGCTTGCGCGTCGCGGCTGGGACAGCGGTCGATCCCGTGGAGGGTGTCATCTTGATCGGGACGGTGGATGGATGGGGACAGCATGAGCATCGGATGATGGGTGGACACTGCTCCGGAGGGAACTTGGGCGCCATTGTTAGACAGGATGTCGGCAGGCGGACGGGGAGATATCCCTTCGTGAAGAATTCGAACGATTTAACCTGTAACACCAACACTCTCTTCATATCCAAGCAAATACTCGGGGATTAGAATAAGACAAGTAATATTATATCATGTTACTAGTAACAAAACTATGCGGATAATAGCAATAAAAAGAATATCGGACCTGGTTGATCTTCGGTCTCTTGGAGGGATCGGCAGCCAGCAGTTGGGTGATCAACACCTTCGCCGTCTCACTCATCCAACACGGCAGTTTGTATTGATTCGCCTTTATACGCTCATATGTATCCTGAAAGCATATTGTTCCAGCCCACTTTAGCGGTTAAATGTTGAATGCTAAATAAACTTATAAAAACAATCATAAACAAGTTTACCTTCAATTCCTTGGTCTGAAATGGTGGCTTGCCAGCGATTAACGTGTACAGAATACATCCGACAGCCCATACGTCCACCTCGTATGAGTGACCCTTCTTGTCCAAAACCTCGGCTAAACCAAACCCTTTTTGTTATACAGCAATAGTTAGTCTTTCTCTCATAGAAAGAAATATAATATCAACCATAAGACTTACATAATTCATCAGTAAACTGAAGGAAAGAGAGAAAGGAGCATACGTGCGATGTAGTTGGGCGTCCCACAGAGAGTCTTCTTCCTCTCCCCGTCAAAATCCAATGTAGTGGCCAATCCGAAATCGCCAATCTTCAACTGCATTTCGTTGTTGATGAAGAGATTGCCGAGTTTGAGGTCGCGGTGGATCACCTTCTTTTCGTGCAGATATCCAACTGCATCTACTACCTGCAATCATCATCTAACATACGAATGAACAATTCCTACCCGATTGGCTACCGCTTCACATGTAAAAAAAAACTATTGAGGCTGTTGGGGGTCCAAGTATCTACAGAGGACCCGTAACATCCAATATGATAACAACTCGGCGACTAAGTTATCTGTACTACTTAACTAATAAATAACTAGAAACTACTTAAACTACTTAATCAGCTGACCCACCACACACCATACGTTACCATCATTTGCATTTGTTGCCTACAATTGGGTTTTGTTACCTCAACCATTAAGAACAATGATTTGCAGGAAACAAGAATTTTAACACACCATACAGCTTCATTTTGTAGCATTGAGTAGCAAAGAGTAGTGGATTGGGCCAACTGAATTCACGCTCATGGTCAGTATTTTGTGGATCTTCAACTAGAGCTCTCTATGTCACCTGACATACCTGACCGGTGAAGTATCTGGCTTCTGGCTCGGTGACTCCTCTTCTCCTTTTGTGCAATTCCATCAGAGAGCGTCTCGCACACAATTCCAGTACGACGTACACATTATCCGAATCCTCGAAGTAATCGAGCAGCTTCACAACGTGCGGATGGTTCAAATCACGATGAATCGATATTTCTTGGATCATCTAAATTATTCATATAAGCTAAGATATACAAAACAATAAATAGAGAGATATAAGTTAAAGTTAGAACAAGATATAAGTTAAAGAAGAACTTGTTGGTCATAAAGACACCCACCTTTTCCTTCTGGTACTGTTTCCGTAGAAGTGTTTTCGAGACGACTTTTCCGGCGACGACGACATCAGTGGCAGTGTTGGTGAGCTCATAGCAACGGGCGAATCCTCCTTTCCCGAGGAAACGTCCTCGCACGAATTTGATTCCATTTCTATCTGTGATGGAGGGAGGGACTTCCTTCAGGGAAGCATCCTTCGATATTATCGGGTTCTTCGACGGAGGCGCCAATGCCTTCGCCATTCTGAATGCATACAATATTCACTCATTCGCTGTTATATAAAAAAGTGCGTGACAAAAGACATAGCAAACACCTATAATCTACAATAATATTCCGATGAGACGTAAGCCATGGAAGACAAGCCAGAAGTTATCCCAAATGAGCAAGAGATATCGAAACCATAAACTCGATATACTGTGCCTCATACACAAAGATATCCTTGACGTTAACAAAATATATACAACTATGGATTAAGCTGAAACTTCATCTCAGCATTATGTAAAAAAGAATTATATAGGTATCATAAGGACACAAGCCTCTTATACACCTTCTCTATTCGATAAAAACATCTTTATACAAATACAAGTTTACAAGGATATGTAACGACTTAGCATTCTAAGACTGTGAAAGTGTGTTGTATTAGAAAGTATTACCCATACAAGATGTGTGTTACACGTAATAAGTGAGATGAATGGCACAAGCAGCGGACAAGATGTGAGAGAACAAACAGCAAATAATACAATATATAGCAATACTATACATCCGAATGGTTTCAGCCAACGCGTCCATCCCGGCTCAATTTGTCTGAAGAGGCGGCCATTCTGGACGTCGAATTACTCAGAAGCCTGGAATCGGATAGTGGTAGGAGCAATGATCAAAACAACATTGGATGGGGATAAAAGTGATTCCGCAGCTCATACAAGAGCGGTCATTCCCCTAAGGGAATATGTATAACATAATAACGCTACCTCTCGACCATGGTCTTTGCATATCGCAGTAGCGTGAGCAAATCCTTCGAACATCCGAACTTCTCAATTAGTGAGAACTTGAAAACACGGAAAATCTTTTCGCTGTTCAAATACGTGACAGCTCCCATCAAGGGACACACGATCAGTTTTGTGTGGTCCTGAAGAGAAATTAATAGCAATCGATAATTATTGTATATTAGCTATAGTTGACTGACGGACACAATAACATTTCATTTGTACTTTAAAAGGAGAACATTCGTAATGATTACCTTGAAAAAGTTGATCTGGAGAGTGCCATTCGAGAGATGGAAAACAATTGCTGAACTCGTTCGGAAAAAGGCACGGACATGAGGAAGACGAGCCAATTCGTCGCCTATTTTCGGAGCAACATGTTCACCTGAGACAGCCAAACCGTACATTTTTCTCTTTTTTGTCTCGTTTTACTATATATACATTAATTCTCATTTACACGAAAATTGGATAAGTGACGCTCAAATATTATATATTAGGTTGTTGGCTAAGTTGTTGAGGTTTTCAAGACACAGAAAACACGCCTCCGGCTACGACGTGAAGAACATATTCAAGTCGGTTTGGTCATGGTCGTTGTTCGTGAACACTTTTATCGCTCCGTTAAGTGGATAATATATGGCCAGTCTCTCTCTTCTAGTGAATACGGAATATTTTAAACCATTCGCATTTATACTTTCGTAAGCCAGGAAGCATCGGTTGTGGGGTTTCTCGGCATCTCGTTACTCACAGAATAACATAAAATGTAATAAAACTGCTTACAACAAGCAAACAAACCTGCTTTCAAGAGATTTTCGTTCATGTATTTACGGAAGTACTTCAACAGAGTGAACTATAACAGTATATATTGGATGTTTCGTTGGAAACTTCATTGGAATAAAGCCGCAAAAACCTATCAATTCAAAAACATAAAAACTTACCAAAATGTCAAATGCCTAGGGTTACCATACTTTGAAACCATCTCTTTCTGGGATCCGCTCCCACTTCGAAATGTAAAAACTTTACAGCACTTTTTGGGCTTTTCGATTCCTCTAATACCGTTGTAAAGTAATGCTTCTCCTATTTACAATTAACTGCAGAAAATGTAGGACATAACATGGCGTACCTTCTTTTCGAGTTCAGCGGGACATTCGAATCCGTAGTAGTACAACTCCGAGTTATTCCTTTGGATATAGAAGAGTTGGTTGCCACGCGAGTCCATGATCATCTTCGACGCATCATTGAACAATACGCCGACCTATACAATCTTCCCTTCAATAACACGGCCAACGTATAGTTCAGCGGGACATTCGAATCCGTTCATTGAATTCGAATTCATTGTTTCATTATGAAACTTTCCATGGTCTCTATTATGGTAGATATTTAATAGACTAAAGGTTCAAAAAAATTAATGGTCCCAATACAAGGCATTGTTTCTTCTGTTTGAATTGAGTACAATTAATACGGCTAACTGTACTAGTCCATTTAATATGTTTGCCTATGTGGAGACTAGGGTTGGAATAAAAATTGCTTAAACCCAAAATATAAAAAAATGGTACAACAATCGCAAAAAATATATAACTTTCTACCAACGGACGAGTTTTTGTGGCATTTAGAATTCTCAGTTTGCATTGGACCCTCAACAAGAATAGAACCACGCAAAGTCATAATAGTGCATTAAAAAATTAAGCGTTGAATAGCAAAACGAACCGAATTATCACAGAGTTGGTACCCAATACCGTACTTGTCAGAATAGTCCACCCACTTGCTGACCCAGAACACCGGCATCGCTTCGGGAGCCTCCGCAACGTCTTCGCAGTTGATCGCACGATCAACTTATAAAAAAAGTAGCTTTGAAAAGTAACTTGAATTTCAGTAGTATTGAAGGACGCTGGACAATAAACTAAAAGAAGATGGAAAGTATAGATACTGGTTTTAAATAACAGAAAAGCACAGTACTTGAGCAGTGACTGATGAGAGAAACGAGTTGTGCATACAATTCGCCGAGGTGGAAGTCGGCAGGCGACTCGTTCTCCTCGATCCTCCCCGTCAACGGATGAGTGCAGCAAACACATCGCGATACCGACGGACACTGAGTATCTCAATCATCGGGATACACGTACCTTGTCCGCCGGGAACTTGGGGGCCATTGTCAGACACGAAATGGGCAACTGCTGAGGGGTGTATCCTTGTTTGAAGAAATCAAACGTAGTCACCTATAAGAATTTCCGAGTAGTTTTGTAGTTATAAAAATCGAATGGGATGAATCTATGGTTTCAATGTCCTTTCTTATCCACGCTGTTCCAGATTGGATAAAAAATGTCCAAATATGAGGGTTAAGATATTCGCTGCTCAAAATGAGGGGTAAATGAGGGAGGGCGCTCCGTTTGCACGATTATTATTAAATTTGAAAATGAACCATGCAGATAGTAGGTCTCTGAATGGGATCAGCAGCAAGAAGTTCCCGAATAACATTCCTCAAATTATCGCCCATCCAGCAAGGAAAACGGTATCGATTCGTCTTGATTCGTTCATACATTTCCTGTAAATATTGAACGTTGTTCTTATCAGGAAACTGAAACCCCCCATAATCTCGCAGAAATTCAACGCTAAAAATATTTTATCAAATATATCGATATCGGAATATCGCAACTATTTCCAGAAGTTTGGCACGCCCGTGCATCTATCACCGCGACATCGCAGAGAAGCATAAAAGGCATCGATGATACGATGTTACTAGAATGCGTATTCAACAAAGAAAAGACCGAATCTAATATTAACGCGATCAAATAATTCTGTAACATCGCAGTAACAAATAGCAAATCATAGCTGCGACAACGACGCACACTAGTGATGTGAGACATTTTAGCGGTGATCAAAGATCAAAGATCACCTTAACATTGTCAGTTTGGAAAGGAGGATTTCCGACGATCAGCGTGTACAATATGCATCCGATTGCCCAGATGTCCACTTCATACGAGTGGCCTCTCTTGTCCAGCACTTCGGCTACAAAACCAGTGGCATTAAATGACAATAGTTCAATTCTCCAATGAAAAGCAACACTGACAACACCGAGCAGATTATAATGGACATACGTGCAATATAGTTGGGTGTTCCGCACACTGTCTGTTTCTTGTCATCGCCGAAATTCAGTTGAGCAGCCAATCCGAAATCACCAATCTTCAGCGACATGCCGTCGCTGATGAAGAGATTGCCGAGTTTGAGATCACGATGGACAATGTTCATTCGGTGCAAATATTCAACACCATCGACGAGCTAAAAAACAATAAGCCGCTTCCGGTGGTGCACTGCACTTCATTCATACACTACTTAGGCTCACGAGAACAAGGTACCGGAATTGCACCAAGTTGATGGCCACCCAAAATTCATTAAAAATGTCCGGAGATACCCCAAAACTTAACACGTAGAACTCCAACGGAAAAAAAACACACATTTTGCTTCGTCGAGGATCTGTTAAAAATTGTCCGCGAGAACTCAGTGGAATGAGAGTGGCAGATCAGAATTTTTTTAATGCAGTGGCAGTGAGATTTAATTTATATATTCTAATAGTGTCATGAGAGTTAGACCGCCGGTGAATTTTTGTAGATTAAAAAAAAAGTATAATTATGCTACTGGTGGAAGCTCCACTGTTTAAGGTAAGGTTCATTATATTCCTCGGCAAGTTTCCTTGAAGATGGTGTAGATGCCGTCACAATATTATATATGCATGTTTCGCATGGACCATAAAGTACTAACCTGTAGCATGAAATATCTCGCCTCTGGTTCGGTGATCACCTTTCTTCGTTTTTGTAGTTCCATTAACGACCGACGGGCACATAACTCCAGTATCACATATACATTGTCGTCGTCATCGAAATAATCATACAGCTTTACCACATGATTGTGTTTCAACTGCTGGTGTATCTTTATTTCTTGTGCCATCTGAATATGAAACGATGTATTCGAATAAGGGACACTCATCTGCGTTACTCAGGTGGAAACAAAATAATTGTATTTCAGTTCCACAGTTGTTTTGTCAGCTGAATTTCAATTGCGGGAGTTTTTTTACATTTGACAACTGAAAGTCAGTTGAAATCAAAATGAAAAACATTTGTGTTGTTTCCATCTGAGTATGGAAAAAATCGCTACAGGACGGTACTGAAGGCACCGCATAATAAACGGCCAACGGGGTTAACTTCCACTGGAGAGGTATGGGGGGCGTGGCCATACCCTTTTATTGGTCAGACTATCCTCTTGCGCACACATTGTGCATTATTAAGTGTGGAAATACGCTAAAAAATATATCTCAGGTGAAAACAAAACAATTGTTTTTCAATTTGAATTCAACTGTGTTTTCAGCTGAATTTCAGTTGTGACAAATGTGTTTCAGTTGTGTAATCCACTGAAAAACAATTGTGATAGCAGAACACAATTGTTTTTCGTGTTACATTCAACTGTGTTTTCAGCTGAACTTCAGTTCCCAAAATGTGTTTTAGTTGTGTAATCCACTGAAACACAATTGTGATGGCGGAACACAATTGTGTAAGCAAATGAAAAACAATTGTGGAAGTGAAAAACAATTGTGTTTTCACTCCCACAACTGAAGTTCAGCTGAAAAAACAACTGTGTTACTGAAACACAATTGTGTTATTTCCACCTGAGTATGTTAGGTTTATGCTTCGCAAAGGCACAGTCCGATAGGCCTGACTTAGGCTTACAATGAGGGGGTGGTTCATTACCCTCTCACTGGAAGCAGATCCATAAAATGGAATTGTGAATGGAAAAACTTGCATGGCGGGAAATTACCTTTTCTTTTTGGTAGGGCTTCACTAGAAGTGTCTTAGATACGACTTTTCCAGCCACCGGCATATTCGTGGCATTAGTTGTCAACTCATAGCAGCGAGCGAATCCTCCTTTACCGAGGAATCTTCCACGGGTAAATTCCATGCCTACTGCTGCGTGTTTTATCGTTTTCGGAACCTCCTTCAACTGCAAATCTTTTTGCTTCCTTGCTCCAGTGTTTGCGGCCATGCTAAACGAACATATAAGCAAGCTCACGTGGGTTCACCGCGGTATTCCAAAGTATGTAGACATTTTTTTTGTTCATGAAATTGTTCAGTGTTGCAGAGTGGAAATACTCATTGTCGCCTAACAAAGCAAGTTAAATCGCGTGAAATTGAGAGTAACACCAAAGTAACTGAGAAAACAACAAACAGTTACATACATGTAGCATGAAATTGCTTGCATATAAACTACAAACATATCGAATTACGCAGAAATTAAGCTGCTGTTCCAGATGTCAATATATATTATATAAAATAAATAAAATAAAACGGTAACGAGCGAAAATGAGAGTAACTTCGCTCGAGAGTAAAAATATTTTTTCTCCCGCCTTTGCGGTTTAAAATTCGCATCTATATCTTGCAAAGATTTGCCCTATTTCCATGCCTTGCATACGATAGCTCTGACGCTGAAAGAAATTCTTGCGATTTTTAACGAGTTCGGATTGGCTTTATCTAATTTATATGCGTTATTTTTTAATTCTTAGTGCAGTGCATATTACAGTTCCAATGCATGGATTTGTTGGACAATGATCGTTCTGAGTTTGGGCGTGTTCTTCCGGGGATTCAATGCATCGTAAGTTTTGTTGTTGTTTATTTCTTGCAGGAAGTTCGTGTTATACCTGTGTGTGTTATCATTTGTGATAATCCTCGCTCTTCGATTGGATGGCATTATTTCGATTAGTTATACCTTAGTGTTTGTACCGTTGTTCGTATGCAATGCCATCGCCTTACTTGGTGCCATTATCGGCACCATTTCCTTCATCGTCCATCGACCACCACCGTAAGTTTTTGTGCAATTATATTCATTGATTGTTGGTGTACAGTGGGCTCACGATAAGTTAACTGTTAGACCAACCGTTTTGATTTTTTAGTAGTAACACGTTTATGATATTATGAAAACCGTAATATCTATTATCAGGTCCGATATTGTATTGCGAATCGACTTCCTTGCAATGTTAATGACGACACTTCAACATGCATTTTTGTGTATATTTGAATACCTTGTTGCGAGTAAACTAGATGGTGTCGAACCATCGGTTAGGTTGTTTTTATTTTTCTCTTACATTATTTTAAACCAGGACTCTGGAAAAGGTAGCCGGTAGGCAGGGTAGCATGTAGATAATATATGCTATATTGTAAGAAAAAAGTAATAATAATCTACGGTCCCCGAAATGTAGAAGAAAATGCCTGTGTTGCACGTTTATTCGCGCGATATCGCACCTTTTCCAGCCGCCATAGTAATAATAGTATTGCTCATGTGAAAGGAATATAGTTATGGTTCCAACTTACCTCGGTAGAACATCCTTTCCTTTGACCTTCCCTCGATAAACTTTCTATGACATCAATATCTTATTGTTAGCCCACAAAAATGTGCAACTTGCAAATAATTTAACCATAACGTACTGCTTTATAGTACCTATATTTTTCTCTTTTCACTTTAAAAAATTGGTGCTATTTCTAAGGCGGCAGAGGAAATTCTCAGGTTGTCAACTGTTTTCTCTTGTTTGAGTACGGTTTGGCTTTCACTACAATTTGCTTGCAGACGTCTGGTTATGTTCCGTGGAGCGTTATATTTGCTCCTTTGTTTCTGCAATCATGTCTTGCCATATTCATATCCATCTGGGCTGTTCGCCATGAACGATCTTTTGAGGTTTGTGAGTTTACTTATTCAATTGAGCCTTACATCTTTGTTTTGTTATGATGTATTTCAGTTGGAGTTGTTCTTCTCTGTGAATATAGTTCAATTTGTGTTTATTTCGTTCAAACTGGATAAGCAGGTAAAAAATATGCATATTATTTTAATGTTGTAATATAATTGTAGTGCAGATACTGTAATTTGATAAAGTTTATAGTGAACCAAGAATAGGAAATATTCTCTCAATATTTGAATTAGCCATTCAGGTGGATTGGTCTTGGGCAGTAGTGTTCATCCCGATGTGGGTTGTTCTGTCCCTGGCCGTGGTGGGTGTTCTGTATGCCCTGATCCTGGCTGTTCTGTTGGCCCGTTCTCGTCATCTCCTGCCTTCTCACCGGCGGAATAATGTGTACGGGGCGGTTCTACAGACATTCTTGGTTGTGCCGGCTCTGACATCTCTGGTTCTCCTGTCGGGCAAATTGGACGACCCCCGTCACGTGGCGGATGACGTGTCATATGTGATGGTTCTGCTTCCATTGGGCGTTTCCCTATTCTTCCTTCTGTTGATGTCCTTCGCCTCTCGAGGAGGGAATGTGTGGTGGTTCGCCCTCCGCAGGCCGTTCTGCTCGTTCCTTTTGGATACTTGTCCGTGTCTCCGACAGTATGCCAACGTCAGCTACAAGGTTCGTACCTTCCTATTCGATATTGCTTGTCCCTGTCATACTCACAGAAGGCTGGCTAGTGTAACCGTTTGTATTGGACAAGCTGGAAAAGACCAACTTTTTGGGGTAGAATTTTGCTCAAGTATATTCTCAGAGTACAATTGTGTAGGTGGGCGGTGGATCTGGCAGCCAGGGCGATTCCTCGACTCCTCCTCCTCTCGTGGACGAGGAGCGTCCTCTCCGGACTGTCGTCCCCGTCACGACAATCGAATCTGTGGACTAATACGGATATCTCGGATGCACTATTGTTCTTTCTTTCTCCTGTGTATAAAGTGTACATTGCTGTCTACTGTTCACCTCATGCTCCATTCGTATTGGTATCATACTTTCGGTAATGAACCGGGGATGGGACAAAGGGGAATTGTCCGGTCTCTCGACGATTGTTTTCCTTTCGGCACTGTCGTATCCCACTTGCTTTTCGGTTCCATATCTTGTTCACTTATATTATATGCAGAGTATAAGGCGTTATGTGCGATGCGCTCGTTCTATGAGGTGTTGGGGTGTCGAGAGGACTCGTCGATAGAAGAGATCAAGGCAGCCTATCATCGGACACTTCGAGCAAGCCACCCTGATAAGGGAGGAGACGCCGATCCCTCCATCGTACACTTGGCGACCACCATCTGGAACACACTCAAGGTGTGCTTACGTTGCAAACCGAGCCATAAGTGTTTGTGTGTTGCCAAGCGTGGGTGAATGAATTGCAGGGAACCATTTTGTAATTTTTGCTGAATAGTGAACACCTCCTGCACCTGCAAATGTTCCACTCAAGTACTACTTAAAGAACACCGTTCAGTTTATATGTTCGACAGGTTGAACCATTAGCTGAAGGTTATGGTACGAATGAAGATGATCATGTGACCGGGCAGACCATGATTCACGCATTCCTTTCTAACCGTAGAACACTTGATGAAATGTATGACAACATGAAGATTATTTAGTTTCGCTAGATAAACCATTTTTAGTTCTTTTCGTATGGATTTAATGGTTTTCATCTTTATGCAATGTTATTAAGGACAGATCGAGTCGTATTTCATACGACAATTGGATTCGTGAACAGCGTCTTCGTTCGGAGAACGGGACGATCGTCGAGAAAGTGGTGGCCGAGGACGAGGACGTCCTCGAGGATTGTCGGTGCGGAGACGCCTTCGTCGTTTCCAGGGAAGAAGTGAGACAGATCATCGATCGAGGAGTATTCCAGTGCAGAAGCTGCTCCCTCTGTCTAGAAGTCATTCATCGGTATGCGCACTGGGAATCAGTAGCATTTGGAAAATACATCAATAACCACGTTATTGAAAACGTTGACACACTTCACAAGTCCTCGATGAGACTCACAAGGTTTTTTGTCAAGTTGCTTGGTTTAGCATACGTTTGCCTATGTTATACATACTTTTCGACCATTTACAGTATATTGTGCCTGTCTCTCGTGAATTGTTTGTTTACCTTTTCTCTATGATGGGTGGAAAGTGAAGTGTTGCACATGGGCGAAGACCATCTGATCATATCACATCATCGCCCTGTGTAGTTCGCTCAACCGCTATCGGTGGTCATCTGGAATGTTAAATATCAATTCTAGAATTAAAGGGTTACGGTACCATTCTACTTATCAATATTTGCAGATGAGTACGAAAGTCGTTGTGTTGGGTGAGAGCGGAGTAGGCAAGAGCACCCTGGTGAATACCCTTTGCGGGCTGACGAGGACCCCGGACAGCACTGTTGGCGCGTCCGTATCCATCACCTGGCACGAATATCGTGCCGGATCCACCGAACAGAGGACAGAAATGATCGAATTGTGGGATATTGGAGGTAAAGAGGAGAAACAATGATGACCAAAAAGGCGCCAGTGCACATCGACCCGCGTCAACCGTCTTCCTCGATGGCGCCGCCGGAGTGCTTCTCGTGCATGACCTGTCGAACAGCAAGAGCGAGGCTAATCTCGGACAGTAAGTTTGAGGTGGATAGGCGGCATATGACGGGTAGGGTTGATGTGTTGGGTCGGGTGCGTATGAACCATAGAAGCAAAGCAGTGGAAGGCCAAATATCATGAAGTGGACGGAAAAGGGAAAGTGAAGTAAGTGGCGGCGCATGCATTAGGCGAGTTATAAGAATCACAATAGGCAGGGCAGAACCACTTCTCGTGAGGTCATTTCGAGGGAAATAAGATAAACCGACATGACATTATGTGCCGTACGGTGCACATCTTGTAACTTTTCGAGAGAAAAAACGGTAAATTAGGTTCGATTTGAGTTGAACGAACAGTGAAATGTTGATGGACAAGCGAGAATATTTTGAAAGAACGTCAGGTGTTTATTGTTTATCGAAGGTAGACATTGGCAAGTATGGCAGGTAGTACTCGTTGGCACAATGTTCCAATTCCATGAGAACTTTGATTATTTAATGTGGAAAAGTGCAGATTTCAAAAATTTCAAGCCAATACAAAAGCAGGCAAATGCTAAGGTGAAAAACCATTAATTGGCTTACAATTTTGTTCTGCCATATCAAATGTAATCAAAAGGTATGGTTGATTAAATAAAGGAGAGAAAAAAGAAAGCATTGCACCGTTTTCTGGGGTCCAGTTCTCTCTATGGAAATTTTTTACAATTCCTTTCGATCTAACACATTTGAACACTGCTAGCGCAAAAGAAGCACGGAAAATCATGCTTTCTCTGCTTATTTACACGTTCCATCAAAGTTTTGACGCCTTCAGTACAGACACACCATCGTTCAATCAGTTTCTCTTAGTGTTACTGAAGACGGCATCCGCATGTGCTCACTACCAATACAAGAGAATAGGAGGGGTAGAGAGTAAGAGTGTATTTGATGTTGGATATTCAGGTGGATGTCTCTGTTGAACGGGGATCGGCGTGTTCCTTCTTCGTACTCTGCCCGATCCCTCCTCACTGACATCGAATCATTCCATATGCCACTTCTTCTCGTTGGGTGCAAATTGGATCTCGCCCCACATCGAGCACGGGTATCATGAACACTTTATGCTTACAAGAATTATATTATATAAGCTCGTCAAGTGTCATATTGTTTTGGTTACTGCTAGGGCTGTCTACTGCGGGAGGGATGGCACAGTTGGTTGCAAAAAACTGGCTTATCATTCAGGGTTTCTCGAGATCTGACCTCCTCCCACTGCCAAGGGGTTAAGAAATATGTTTATTGTTGGTTGTAAGAATCAGGTAACGGCGACTTGAAATCCTCCCCGGATCCTCACAAGCTGTCGGCACCGTAGCCCAGTCTACTCCAGGCGGCCCACTGGGTTTCCAGGCTAAGGCGTCAGTCCCATCAAGACTGGAGACACCGAGTCCGTATAATAAACGGGAAGAACTATGATTCCCTTGCAGCAATTGTCGTCTTCTCACAATCGGGTCTTCCTTGACTGTCGGAAAGAGATTCCCCCTGGTCAGTTCTTGTGCTATTCTCTCTTCCTTTTCCTTCTTTTCCTTCCTCTGATTCTCTGACTTCGTCTTTTTCCTGTTCACCTCGCCCTCTCACATTCTTTCCTTTTAGGTTCATCGAGTGCGATGATTCTTTCTCGGTTCTTTGATGCGTGCATCGACAGGACGCGGGCGCCTCCTGGCGACCGAAGGCGTCGTGTGATGTTGAACTGACTGGGTATCATATCCTCGCTGACCGTTGTTTCTGGGTATAAATGTTCCATGGTTCTCGTTGTGTTCACATATATTATGGGAATGAGATCTTTATTGGATGTTGGGTCGAGAATGGTTGTTACTTCTTCTTTCCATATAGGAATCCGTAGCTGGGATATGCGTAGGAGAGGCCGTATCCATAGGCGGGATAGCCGTATCCACCAAGGAACACCTGTCTCTTCCTGCGGGCATGTTCGTCAGTCTGCAGAGACATCCGTTTGTGAGACCATTAGGATACTGGATACTAATAATCGGAAGAGTTGTTATTGTACATAGTTGGTGATAATAAGAATGAGAAAAGGACGTACGACAGAAGTCATCGCGTGTTGTGTGTCCCTCTTGTAGATGAGGCCGTATCCTCCGTAATAGCTGGGATATGCATATGATAGGCCATATCCATATGCAGGGTAGCCTGCCATCAACCATTGCCTCTTCGAAATCTCTTTCGGGGTCTGGAGAGGAAAACTTGTTATTTTCATCGGACAGTACAGTAATAGCACAATGAATATATAAGAATAGCATGATAAGGAAAAGATGTTACATTGGAGTCGGCGTATGCAGAGACTGCGAGGAGTGCGAGGACCAGTGCGAGATACTTACTCATCTTTTCGATTGCCCCCTCCCCTCACTCTACGCCTTTTATACCATCTGGCATTGAACAAATCAGAACTAGTCATTATATTCTACTTTGAAAAAAGAGTTGGCCATAAGAGAAGACGGCAAGACGGCGAAAGAGCATGGGCGACGAGGAGGTGCAGGGTGCTAGAGAAATACAGTGAATTGTAGTGACAATGGCCGAAGCATCTGAAGAGGATTGTCTCGAGAGGTGATCATGCATGGTTTGTTGCGAGTCTTAATTATAAGGGCATTGAGATATATTCTAATTGTAAGTTCAGGCATCAATATATATTTTTGTCTTTGTACAAGTTCTCAAAAATTCGTTTAATGTTAGGTCAGGCTTACCTTACTTGACTTGTTAGATTTCTTGATAACGGTGTTCTCGTAATACACTTGTAATGTATTAGAGAAGTAGCATAATGTGCACACGTATGTGCATATGTTGTATGTTACAATCGGAAATGGACAAAGGGTTTCTCGCTGTGGTCGACTACTCAAGTGGTGCCATTGTGGTCTGCTCCTTCCTGGACTATTATACATGCTCTTCTATATTTAGTGCTCCCGACCCCGCGACCGGCATGTGTTGAATATTGCCATTACGGAGGGACAGTTCTCTTTTAGTAAGTGGACATGTGCGAGTCGGGCACGTAGTGACAAACAACGTCTTGAGTTCGTCGATCAAATTTCTCCCACATTCGTTTTGATCCAGGTTAACACTGTCTTGTATAAGTACATAGATAAGAAATAGAGCTCATTGACAGTGGATGGAGAATGGCCTTTTCCCCATTGCTGATTGTGCTAGTAACAG
The DNA here is from genome assembly GCA_014805365.1 of Koerneria luziae. Taxonomy (NCBI): domain Eukaryota; kingdom Metazoa; phylum Nematoda; class Chromadorea; order Rhabditida; family Neodiplogasteridae; genus Koerneria; species Koerneria luziae. The sequence goes on along the minus strand of JACMIJ010000005.1, from coordinate 9,819 downwards.
ATTCCCACCGTATTGGTTGCCATGGATCTGTTTCTCTGTTCAAGGTGGAGCCCCTATCAACACGCGCCCTATCGATTGTCCGTGTGCGGGGTGCCATCAGATATCCACGGATGACCAACCGATGGACTTCCTGCTTTTATCCAGTCAAAGTCAGTTTGTCTCTTGCATAGAGTGTTTGTGTTGGAGGAGGAGACAGTGGAAGAACAACCGGAGCGATGTACGGGACTCGTGTTGATGGCGAAGGACGACGGCGATCTGCTGCTATCGGTGGGCGTCGGTGGTGGTGTCGCAGTTCCTACGGTATGTCGGTGATATGGTGTGAGGGTGTCAGGTACTGGGACGAGTTGGTGTGCCGTCGAATGGAGGAGTGATGGGAATGGATCGACATTGTCATCCGGGACAGCCACCCGATGCCCCTGTCCAGATCGTCATCACATGCACACAACCCACTCTCCTCCATGTGGTGACATATCGCTCACCGTGGGAAATGACATTGTCACAGGTCATTCTACTATTGTGTTTCGGCATTTCATCCGGCGTAAATGGAGATAATTCAATGGCCATCCCATTGGCAGACAGATGCAATTATGAGAATCGGGTCGAGGAAAACAATATTTGTATAGAAAAACTACTAAGAATAAGGGATTCGTATTCAGGAGATCTCAACTGAGGCTTTGGGCGAAGCAAATGTTAGAGAACCATATGCGGTTCATACTTATCGAGGGAGAACCTACGTGGGTGGTCTTCGGGAGGGCGCCGTCCCGGGATGGACATCCAGTCCGGATAGTAAGTGAGGAGAGAAGATGAAAGGAAGGCGTGACACAGACATTCGCCGTCTATCGCGCAGCGAGAAGTGCTCCGACTGTCAAGGACTTCTATCGAGGAGGACCATTCCGGAGGAAGACAGCTGAGAATGCGAACAGAGACGCTCCCGGCAGGGTCACCACTCCTACGGTTCGCATCGCACTTTGTCTCTCGTTGTGTATTCATCATCAGTGACAATCCCATTCAGTACGAGGAAGGTGTTCGTCGTCTGTTCCTCACTGGCGGATTCGGATTCGTTCCTGGCACTTTTGGAGGAGAATTCGCGATTCACCGTGGAGGCCGATATATGATTTGTTGTGAATTTGCCCATCCTGACTTCCTGAATTATCTCTCCGACAAGTTGTATAGTAAGTAGACCTCTTCCATTATTAGCCATCTTCTGCACGACTTCTCGGTCATTCTCTTTCTTGCTCCTCAGGACATTCGAATGTCGCTGGTTGTCGAGTTGTTCTCTGGGAGTTGATCAAATTCGAGCCGGCGATCCGTGATGTCGTGAATGTGCATGGAAGATACGCCTTCACAGCTGTCAAGTTCCTCCAAGAAGAGGATCATATCGCGTATGAATGTTTGTCAAATTGGCCACATGAAGAATAACTGTGTGTATTCACGCTTTTCCATTATGCTTTATGATTAGTAATTGGATAGATAACGTGCACATATTTATGTATTGTAGCAGACACTTGGAAGCCTTGCAACAACTTGTCAAAGGCATTAGACATGTGATGTTCTCACAGGAACATGAGTCATTCAGATACGCGATCACTGCCATTCCATCGTCTTTGATCCGCATTGCACTTTATGCTGTGAGTGATATCATTCTCTTCTTTCGGAGTGTATCATTAGCTGTACACTAATTGTAAGACTTAATCATTGATTTGAAGGGCAAGGCCTTGCAGATATCATAAGGTTTCTGACAATGTGTGTTAAGGCAGGTCGGGAACGCTTGAAAGTGACATCTGTCTATGAATGGAGTGAACCGGTGAGAAGCTGTCTAATATCATCTTCTCCACAAATATCATCATCTTCTCGTTCATTGCAGAAAATGGCGAATGTGTTTGGCGACCGCCTGCCCGCCTTTCTCACCGACCTCGTTGTTTCTCGAAGCGACAAATTCTTGTTCATATCGTCATATCTTCATTCCAAGATTACTGTATTCCGAAGGACTAATGTTCTTCCACACACACATCAAGTTCGCAAATGGATTACTGTAAGTCCAGTCCGCGAAGTGCGATTGTTGATTGATTCCTACTGATACCTCCGTTCTGCTTACTATTATATCTTTTTGCTATATGGTAATTATGACAATTTCAGTGTTACATGGGCGAAGGTGCGTTAGTTGGGAAGAAGAGATACTTCGCACATCTTTTCCAAACAGTACGAGTTTTTCGATAATTCCTTCGTTCAATTGAAACTAGTAGTTATGGCAATAAATTGTAGATGAAGAAGACAGTGACTTCAGATACGGAAGGTGAACGGTGTTCGTGTGAGGGGCGGTCCCGCGAAGATCACCCTGAGTCAAGATGAATCCCGACTATTCGTCACAAACTCATTCTGTCCTTCGATAGACCGGCAATTCTATCCAGGGTGTGTTATTCTACTTCTTTTGAACGTTGATTCGCTTGTTTCAGCGCGCCGGCTCAATTATGGGAATTGTCATTTGACGCAGATCGCTGTCGTCTTTTCCCGCTCCGTGTCATTGACTTGTCATCGTTTGGGGGATCTGTCAGACAATTCCTGCTCTGTCCGCATCCCTCTGTTCATATCGAGGCCATGCCGGGCATCCCTGCCCGTGGAAGTCGTGAGTCATCGGATATTATCCACACACCATGTCGGTCTAGCATACACTAACAAAGACTTCAGACTCAAAAACAAAAAGATATGCAAATTGGAGACTGGCAGAAGTTGCACTGTTTCAACATGATGTGTGCAATTATCACGTAAGACACATATAATTAGTTGTCTGTTTACAGTTAGCTGTCATTGACAATTCTGCCACAGATGTTGTTTCAGGCCCCGCAACTCCTCGCCGTCATTGGCTATCGGGGATTCCCCTCCTAACCGGCCGTCGTTTCTCCCAGCCGCTGTTGGCAGAGGAAGAGGAGGAAGCGGAGGCGAGGAGGGACGAATTCTTCTCCGACCTCACACAAGTATTCGATTGTCTTCAGTGGAACAAGTAAATCGAATTCTCATCTGAAAACGATCTGAAAAATCGAAGAATAAAAGAAAGGACACACAAGTCAGAAGAATGGCAATGTCCACGCATTGCGATGCGCCTTGCATTTCTAGCAGTCTTTGGGTTTTGAGGATAACCTCCCATGCCATATGTATAAGAACACATACCACGTTTATGTATATATGATAATAAAGTTACATTTGTTATCAACTTGTTACAAAGCAACTGGAGGCATATAATTCTTCTTAGAGGAGTTTATATCTCTTTATCCAATGAGTCAAATAAAATATACAGGGGCTACATCATTACTTCCCGTAATAATTATTCCAATAACAAATTTAACACATTTATCAAAGCTTAGAAACATACACGAACGTAGTATACCATACAATACACTAATTGTAAGTCGAGCGTCAGAGACACCATGCAGACGCACTAACAATAGTCTGACTCATTGTCAGGTTGATTCCTCTTTGCCCTCATGAGCATAAGCTACCGTAGTCTTGTGCAAGTGACTTGATCGATCAAGAAAAGACCTAGAATGCGTTCAAAAATGCAGGAATTCTGAGTTCTTGTTTAGCTAAAACTGCTGGAGAATACCTACATATATCATTTTTGAACGCCATATGTGCACTTCGTGTTGTTCCAAGGGATAAGTATTAACAGCAATTATATAATACAAAACGTTTATTAGCGAGAAGGATAAAGTTGTGCAGTTGCAAACTCACTCGAATGGCATTTCTCGTTGCATCTGCAATAACAATGTCGTCGTGAGGGAATGGAATTGTTCAGTTATTTTCACGAGATTCGTGGTGGCGAGCGGGGAATGGACCCCAGGACCGTCCGCCATATTCGCAAAATCATCAACGACCAGGTAATCAGCCGATATCAGCCGGTATCAGGCCATATCAGCCAGTCAATCGGGAGGTTTCTTTCTTCTCACTTCACATCCACACAGTGCAACTTCCCAAGATCTATGATTTACATATTTGTTCTTGTGGGTGAATCGTATGCAAATGAGGTACTGTAGGAGGCAGCAATATTCTGCGATCTGCCAGTGTAGTATTCCCCTTCAGAGATTTCAGATCACTCTGTCAGCTAACAGAGTATTGTCCACTTGGAACTGTTGCATAAGTTGCGCACACCCATGGTGCTAGTCAGAATTTCACTAATTGTAAGACTTGATCTTGTTGACATACGCACCTTTCCTTGGTGATAATGATAATAGAATGGTAACGATTCTCACTATTACATATGAAGTTGGACTCCCAGCTATGCGAAATATGCCAAAAAGGACAAGACCGAATTGCCACACGGATGGGGAAGTCCACTTGTCAGCTGGATCCACCGGATATTCTTCTTTTTCTATTCGTGGAGGGAGTGCCAGATGAGTTCCCAATGGAATGCCTTTTCCATGTCCAGTGCACGGGAATCGACTTCTCCTTCTGTTGTTCCCTCGGAATCCCGGTTTCTATCCACGACCTGGCAATGGCGAACATCGGTCGCCCACGTGTTGCATCTCATTCATTAATCTAAAAAATAATAATTAAAACTAGGTTTAACCGATACACACAAATACTCAAAAAGCTAAATTTTCCTTACAATCAGTAGGTTTCGTACATAAATTTGCTAACAATAAGCAGCTCTCACGAATATCCGCGAACTTCTTTTGTTCGTTCGATGTTTCCTCTGACAATGAGACCATCCGTTGCATTCGAGGATCGACTCGACAAAAGTTGTTCCAAGATCGGCATTCCGAGATATCAATTATTGACAATCTGATTTTTGGATGCACAACTATGCAAGCGGGATTCAGTTACCTTGATTTTTTATGGAGACTTATTGGCTGGTCTATTATAAGCCAATGCTATATTGTATGCCAAGTAGAATGTATAATAGGTAGAGAACTGACGGACTCAGGAGAAGCAACCGAAGCCCCCTCCCATTCCCTCAAGTTTCCCCACATAAAACCGCTTCGTTTGTTTGGTGGCAACAGGAATTTTTACTGTGATCTGGAGGAAAACAATAACTTTGACAAAAGAATTGCATAGTCTGAGATGATGGAGCTTACGCTTCTTTGTCTCCATTTAGCTGAAAGAGGTCATCAGGTTTTGCTCAATCCTTCATTGCTTTCCTACTCTCATCCGTTTTACCGACGTATATGAATATGTTTCCTCTCCATCTTTCAGCTAATAGCTGCCCTTGTTTTTCCCTTCAACATCATGCTACATAAGTGTGACCTTTAACCTTTCAGGACCGTCTTGCGGGTCATGTGTTCTCGATTCTGTCAGAACAGACAGGGCAGCCGGTGGAACAGGTACCGATATTTGAGGGGCAGAGACAAGGAGATAGAATGGTGATAATGGATGATGATTGTAGGTGGCATGGTGCATGGCAGCAGTCCTGTCGGTGTTTCTCTCTACCGGGGACCAAGCGCGAACCCTCTGCAACAGCCTTCTCCTCATGTACATGATGATTGTCCTCTCATTCTATCCAAAAGAACGACCTTCTCGCGACCTCGTCATCGTCTACTGGTATCTCCCTTCCACCTTACAATTGGATCTCTCTTTCTACTTATTCTTTATTACTTCAACTTATCGTAGTTTTACAAGTAGCTAACCATAAGCTACATCGTTTGCATCGACCAGATATACCAACAGCTTTTCCTTCTTATCCTTCCACCGTATGGTTCAGGGCGGTATTCGGGATCACAACTGGAATGGACCTGAGCCTGGAGCGGGATATCCCGTTGTACTACCTGGTGAAGGTATGTTCTTTCTCTTCCACATTATCACAATTTCTTTGTTCAGGTGATTCTACACATGTTGCTGTTTATCCAACCATACTCACTGGCTGAGAAGATACTTGAAGTCGCCCGAGGACCCGAACATGAATCTCTCACACGGGATAATGGAAGTGATCGAGGAGCACATAAGAAGGAGGTTTGCGGTAGCTAGCTTTGCAGTAGGAGGCATACGGTATAGATAGCATTGTAGGAGGAATTACATTGTAATTCTTTGTCTTACTTGAGTCCTACTTACGTACATATGTGTTGAGCTATCGTGTTGAGCACTAGTTAGAATTCGACATTTGATTGCTGCTGATGTAGACAGTGATGTGTACATATAACATGTGTTCAGGAGAGCTCTTCGGATGGTCCGGAGAAGATCTTCAGGTTAGTGCAATTATTTTTGGTCAAAATAGGCTAAGAAAGTACGGGTTTGTAAACACATACATAATATCTCATGATAATGCAATGACACGACCACGGTTAACTTCTACCTAATTTTTGCTTTTTTTGGAATTTTTGATTCTCTTTGCTCTCTTCAGTAAGGCGGAATTGAAGATTCTGCTAGATCCGAAGAAGAAGTCGCCCCCACCAGAGAAGCCGGAATCGGAGAGAAGGAAGAACGAATCTCCTCTGAGGGAGGACAGCTCATCCTGGCCGACCTCCAGCAATTTCTCGTCCATAAAGAGCGGGGTTCTCCTTTTTTTGCTTGTTCAAAGTGAATATTTTACATCCTGACACAAATGTTCAGGAAACCATCACTGGCGCCGAAGTGACAGCACGTGCCGAGACACCGAGTGGACTATCAAACGAAAATGTTCCGCAAGTGTCTGATCCCCCTGCCGCCGCACCGGCGCCCGAAGTCCCTTCCTTGGCGCCCGATTCCGCCCCATCGGCGCCAGAACGAACTGAAACGACGCAGCCGTCGACGACCATGACACCAATGAACTACGACTTTTCGTCGGCTACGACTTCGCCAGCCTCTGCCCCGTCTCCTGGAGTGGAGACGAAAGGTGCGGAGGTGGGTGTGGGGAAGTACGATCTGCGATTTTTCCCCACGAAGCATCTTGTGTTCAATGGTCCATTCGACACGGGTCTCACTTATATGATGAATATCATCAATGAGTCGGTGCACAATGTCGCCTTTGCCGTGAAGACGAATGCCCTCGGTCGAGTGAAAGTGGACCCGCCATCCGGTGTCATTCTGTCGAAGAAGAAGATGGTCCTGGCCGTCACACTCGAGGTCCGTCCATTCCCTTCCTTTGTCCGCCATAATCTATTCTTAGGAAGGACAAAAACCCTTCTTCATGCTCTTCTCATAGTTTCGATTGGCTGCTTTGGATTTTGCTTAATATTCCTATGTAATATTTGTTCCCGTTCTTCATGTTCCGGTTGTCCTTTGTGTTCATAATTTGTTTTTGCAGCGAATGGAACAGTTCGAGCCATCTCTTTGTGCGAAAGATCGAGTTAGTTTCGAGTACGTGCGTTGCAAGGAGGAGAAGTTCTCCTTCAAGCTACTCCAGGTGAGATCACACTGCCAAATCACATGTAGTGAGATCACACTGCCATGTCGTATGTGTGCTGTAGCTGACACTACTATGTCCCTGTCAGAGAGGAGTGTCAAGTTGATCTCTCACAACCATCTGATTGTTGTTGCAGCACGCTTCGATGAAGTGTCGGAAGAACATCTACATCCAATACAACCCTTGACTCTTCCAGAATGAATGTTCAATGATTGGGTTCTCTTCACAGATCTTCTCTTTTTAGTGTCTATTTAAATAGGGTGGCAGAAAAATTATAAACTGACTGTTAAGCTGGGTATATTGGAATATCTCGCTCCGTTCTGTACAAATATCCGACTGTCGACATATATATTCTATTTTGAAAACGTATTTTAATTGTTCACCGTTCATAGCAGGTTCACGAGGTCTTGAAACGGCATGGGATTGCAGACAATTTGCATTGTTTGTGTGAAGAAACCTAACAATAAGATTTAATAATACAATGGCAGTATGATATTTGTACAAGGTATGCCAATGATATGCTAGTTATTTTATGATCAGCAAGTTATATTACGAGAATACTTTGGAAAGTAGTTTTTTTTCTTTTTTTTTGGGAGAGATACGCCCTCATCATTTCCATTGCGCGCTACTGTGATTTCTTCCATTCTTCATCGTTTCTCATGTTGTTTAGCCTCTCTTAGTTTTGTGTACTCTCTCGTTCGGATGCTCATCAGAAGTCCATTGAAGGCGATATGATGGGCAGAATGCATGGTATCAGATGAGAAGGAACAATACGATAATGAACCCCCTCTTTGGATGTTTCTCGTATAACAACAGCACAACTTGTATTGTCTTGTGTTATCTGCATGCAAGAACTGAATGGATCGCATCGGCTGACGACATGAAAGTAGCATTGCTGAATCTATAAGTAGTTTATATACAAGACATAATTCTATACCGAATGTAAATGAGGAGAGAAGGGAGAGGGCAAAAGTGCTGCGAGAAGTAGGGGAAAGCTCTCAGTGAGAGGACATCGAGGGGGAGCATAGATGAGGATTGTCCGAGGAGATCATATACGAGAGCCCTCCATACGTCTTCTAGTACGAGTTGTTACTTTGCCTTTTTATGTTCTGTGTTCCTAAATAGCAATCTCTTATCTCGTCAGAAGCTCTAAATTGGCATTTGCATGTCTTCGATTCGGGGGGTCATCTCTCGCTCTCTTATGTTCCAAAGGAAGGCTTATTGCTACCAGATGCTGTGCAATCTCTATATAAAACAGGCAACGAATGAGTTATCTTGTATGATATTGCCTTAGTCTTCGTTTTCTTTCATCTGTATCCTGTGATGATTGGCAGATCGTCATCTCGTTCTCCCCTATCCTCTCCTCTCCCCCCCACCCCCTCCCTCACTTCACCCTCTGAATGGCCTCTCTATTCATGTGTGTCTCTGTTAATAGTTTATAACCGATCTACATTCTTTTCGCCCTTCGAAGATCTTTTCCTTTGTCCACCAGATATCTCTTGTTCCTTTTTTCTAATACGCTCTTATTTATACCTCGTTATCTAACTTCATTGTTCGTGTTGCATCCTTGAGCCATTGGAGTAGTGTAATGAATCCCATTAATAAAATGCTACATAATGAATCCTCACAATGCAAACAGTGATATTTGTATGTTGTTGCTTATCTTGGTACGACTTCTCTCTCTCTCTCTTGTTGCTAGCTCATCCCCATATCTGCTCATCTTTCTTTTCGTTCCTCGAATTTCTTTCAGTCTTTCCGTGTGCGTATTCTCTCTTCTTTTGTTCATATCTCTATGTTGTCCAGACTGTTTGGTATGATGTGTATTTCCTTCGCACCCAGGTGTTTTGCATGCCTGTTGATTACCCTCGTCAGAAGCAAAAGGAATTAGGCGCAGAAACACGCGTACACGTTCCGGCTCTCATTGGCTGCCATTACTGCCAGTTACTTGTTTATGTTACAGCCATGTTAATTGTTCCTCATTGTCCTTTTTCTTTCCTGTCACCCTCGATTTCCTCCTCCGATGTTTTATGTCGATCTTCTTCGTTTTTACATCGGAAACAAGGCTAATACGAGGTCGACCGAGGCTCAATACTTGTCATTATGTGTGCAATATAATTATACGATATAAGGTGATAAGGGAGTGGTTGGAAGAAAATATGGGCAGGTCGGGTAGGGCGTAATCGAAGGGATGACAAGCTGTATTTAGGAAGAAGACGAGAAAAGTTATGTTGTATGTTAAGATGAATAGAAATAAGTTTTTCTAATAAGAGTATGAGGAATATGGGAAGGATATAGAATAGCTGGTGGTTAGTCTGGAATGGGATGAGAGGGGGTTTCCATCTGATGTTATCTCCTCTTTCTGTCGATAAGCTGATACATGTTTTCTCTAAGAATATTTACAAGCGAACTGGAGATCGTCATTTTCCTTTTCGCTTCTCTGGTATGAAAAGGCTGTAGCTTTTACCTTACGACACCAAAAGGCTGTAGCTTTTACCATTGCGAAATACTGA
>JACMIJ010000004.1:28826-92799 GCA_014805365.1 Koerneria luziae | reverse complement strand
ACTTTGCCCTTCCGACCCCAATAACTGTCAAATCCTGTTATGCGATGTTAGCCAGCGGCCAACACACTAATGCTAATGTGTCCGGTGCTTTTAGGCTGAACTGTATGGTTTGACAAATGACATTGTCAGCAATACGACGGAGCTGGACAATGCAAAAGAGAGATATTTCTACTCAATGGGCGAATTGGCTGTTGGAGGAAGATGCAAGTGCAATGGCCATGCATCTAGATGCATCTTTGACAAGATGGGACAGGTACTGAATACTGAAGGAGTGAAAAGAGATAGGGAAATGAGTGAATGCGGATTACTTGGGATCCTTCAGATGACCTGCGACTGCAAGCACAACACGTATGGCACCGACTGCGAGATGTGCAAGCCTTTCTACGCCGACCGTCCTTGGGGACGCGCGACCGCGTCGAATGCGAATGCCTGTGTCGGTGAGTATTTTCTGCTCTGCAGTTCATGTTAGTCAATCTGAGGCGATGGGTCTTATTGTGTTATGATGGTGTGATTGTCCAACAGTCTCCTGGTCTCTCTCCTCTCCCACCCCTTGTTGACACACTCATTGTGTTCGCGGAGATCACCCTCCCGCTTTGGAAGTTGCACGCGCCGCAACTGACGTGAGGAAGCCAGAAAAAGGCACGCACTGTCCCGTATTTGTGACCGCCCGAAGAAACTTACACGGGGACTCAAACTTAGCGCGCCGACTTAGCCGCTCCTAAGTGCTTAGCAGTCGTGCACGAAAGTACATCCTCCACACTAACGTGGTCATCATTGAACTTCCTTTCTTTTCAACACAATATTTTGTGTGGTTTGGGCGGCCGCACCTACTTTACACATTAACAAATCACACGTCTGGTGATTTGGCGGTACAGGGCAGTGCGGCCGCAAAGACGGACGTCACATGAGCATATGCCGAATCAAATCACGCACTCCAGGCATTCTTTGTCTCTAACGAGCGCCGTTTCTCTTCCACCTCATCTGCTAACTACGGTTCTCGGTTCCTTCCAAGTGCATCGGGCCATTCAGGGCTTGCAATTGTTGCTTCTACTACAGTATTCATCGTTCACACCTGGGTTCTGCTGCCGCACACATCATATTCATCCATTGTGTGCAAACCTCTCATTAGTGCGCTTGTGATAAACAAGACTGCCTTTCAGTGCTGACAGATGGAGAACAATATATATTCGGGCACAGCAGGCAATGTCCCCACATCAAAAGAAGCGTCCATCGCAAGCAAATAAACAAAAAGTGGCTGTCAGAAATCTCATTTTGCTCGTGGTCAAGGATGCACTTGAGGTAGTCAGCCGATAGAAGGTGGCCGAGGTGCGAAGCAAATGACAAAGAAAGAATGCATCAGACAAATGTGATATGTGATACCTTCCAGCCTGTAACTGTAACCTGCATGCGAAGCGATGTCGATTCGATCCCGAGTTGTATCGAATGAGCGGAAGTCGATCCGGCGGAGTCTGCATGAACTGTCGACACAACACGGCGGGGAGAAACTGCCACCTCTGCCGTCCAGGATTCTTCCGTGATCACGATAAACCAATCACACACAGGAAGGCTTGCAAAGGTGGGCGATTGTATTTTTGTCTTCTAAATATGTCCTGTGATGTCTTTGATATATTCTCGCCGCGCACGGCTCTCCATGCCATCGCTGCTCGATCACATTCGAACCCAACATGTGTCCTCATTTGTCACATTGAGCACGTTCGTTTAATTTGTCATCGCCCTTCGGCTGATCTTCTTCCGGAAGCCGACGGACACTTTGCATCCATCCATCTCGCACCATCTTTGTCTCTCGGACCTTGAATTCGCCTCCTTTTTTGCTTGATAATTCAAACATTCACACTAATAGTATCAGAGCCACCTGGTATGACTGAGGCCACGCTGTTGTTTGCTTAGTTGCTCTGCAATGGGAAAGAAACAAAACGGGCGACGACGACACCCTAAGGGGTTGACCAAGGTGGAAAGAGTTAGCAAGGAAATTGTTGCAAGAAGTATCTTTGGGGGGAGAAGGAGAGAGAGGGAGAGAGGGAGGATAGGCCCGGCACCTTGAAGATGATGATGCCCTGCTAATCACATTCCAAGGGAAAGCTGCCCGCCAGCCAATGCAACATTGCAAGATGGAGGAGATTCTTCACAACATTTCAATTGAGTTGCCCGAGAGGGTTTTAGAGTATCTTTTACTGCTTGGCGAGAGGTCGTCTCTTCTCGCCGGGGGTCCACGAGGATTCTCATAGCAGGGGTGCCACTGACCCATTCATTCATTCAGTGACCAGAGGAATTTAATTCGGAGCTGGCGAGGAAATAATCGAGAGAGGAACCAGCATGGCAGGGGTGAACATGGCCATCGGCACTCATTCTATTCGGTCTTAGTCTTGAGTTCTTTCGACTTGTTCTTAGGGGGATTGGGGTGCGAATGAAAGGAGATGAAAGGCGCGAGAATAACGAGGCTGTCGACGGTCCTTTGAGAGTGTGTATGATATATTGCCTGGCCGAGCATGGCTCCGTCCGTTGCAGTCGGGGACCACACGTTCTCCGGCTGGCAGATGCACACGCATTAGCATATGGAGAAGGTGTGAATGCGGTGTCTGAGATGCGCATGCGCCTGTCTACTTGTTGTTTGCCCATTCGAGGTGCTGGCCAGTGTCCATCCAGCACACGCACCACCCGATGGACGGGCAGCATACTGTTTGTTCGCGCATTTGTCTCCCGGGTGCCAAAAAGAACTGAGAATGTGTGTGGGTGGAGAGGGAACGGAAATGGTCCGTATTGGAACAGTGAATGGAGACACCTCATTGAGATGACGAAGTGTTGATCTGGTCGCAGAGACATATACACACAACGTTATACGTTTCTGCACTTCCATTACGTTGCTTAGATTACTGAGGAAACGCAAGTTGTTTCTGAAAGTACAGTGGTGGTGAGCGAAAAAAACATCGGATAGGTTATTTTCTAAACTTCCACAGAATGAGCCATATTGTTCTCGGCCATAAACTCCTCGGCAAAAAAATGTGAACAGATGCCATTTTATCCATATCAATGACCCAATGGCTCATTCTCGCCACTTGACCATATCGTTCGCACCTGTACATGCAGTCATGGCTCTTTGTGGAGGATCAACGAGGCATCCCATTCAATCGCCATACTTTCCCCCTTTGTGCTGATATAGTCTAAGGACGGAATCCCAAAGGGACCGGAGGATGATCAGTCGGTTGTTTATTGTCGTAAACAGCTTCGTTAATAACTTTCTTCGAAACAGTGCCAAATGTTGCTACTTCAAGTATTACTACATTCCTTTTGTTTTTTCCCGAGCAACTGGAGTTACAAATATCTTGGTATCACAGAATGTTTGGTTCACACATAGAGAGCGAAGATTGATGGGGAATGGGTTGGTGTTCTGGATCTCGCCTGCACCTCGGGCGGACAAATTGCCCGGTGATCATCGTGTGATCGATGAATCGAGATCGAATCGAGGAGGGAGTTACACTCGGCACACAATAAGTACCCAGAGGGAAGACATGAACACGTCTTTATGACTGCAATCAACTGCATGAGGTGTCACCGGCTGGCTGCCACAGCGTAATCCATGCAACTACGATTCGCAACTGCTGGGGCCACTCATGAAAGAAAGCCATGCACCGGAGTGTCAGTAATAACAAAGGACAGTGTATCAAACAGTGTCTTTCTATTATTCAAAGCGTAAATCCTGTGCGCATTCTGTTCATCCATCTGTTGATGTGGAAGATAGTAAAGTATCACAGACGTTGAGTTATGCCGGCAACTGTTTTACGATCTTCATCTGTACTGTATATTTCAGCCTGCAACTGCCACCCGGTGGGATCTCTCGGGAAGAGTTGCAACCAGACGAGTGGACAATGTGTGTGCAAGCAGGGAGTGACCGGAGTGATCTGCAACCGCTGTGCCAGAGGATACGAACAAAGCCGCTCATTGACCACTCCATGTAAGTAGCAGTTTATCGTAAAGGAGCTTGATTTATCGTGAAGGCCCGCAAATTCCCGGCTCCAGCAAAAAGCACTTTGTAGTAAGCGTTTTTCAGGCATTCACACCGTTTTCAGCCAACCACAAATTATGCGTTTGAGCTGACATACGCGTTGCCTAACTATACGAACGCGTTTTCCAACAGCTTCCATTAGGGCACTAACTAAAAGGCTCCAAGAAATTTGTCACTTGCGACACGCATAGATTAGCAGACGGGATAGGTGAAGGACAATTGCGGGTTGATGATGACGGTAGCCAAGGGAAAGCTCGGGGAAAAGCTTTTTGTCCTTTCTCAGAGAGCTCAAACTTTTGTCTTCTGGTGTATTGTCTCAGCTTGTCATTTGGTGAAGAGCTAATTCGGCTTTCGACATGGGAATCATAGAAGCGAACGAACATTGTTTGTCAACACTGCCACTGATTAGGCTAAGCAACCCTGCAGTGGTCCCTTACTGACTACGGTAGAAACACATAGAGAAATCGGAAAGTGATGACAGTTACCTCCATGTGTTTGTTTGACAAGGAGTTGTATCTAATTAGACTAATCCTTGCAGGTGTACCGATAAAGAGCGCCGACGACAAAACGGAAGAAGTGGACAAGGGTGAGAAAGACATCAATCTCCTCCTCAACCGACGTCCTTCTCTTTTCAGATCAGTGTCCCAAATGCAGATCTGTTCCTAAGCGACTCAACCAGAAAAAGTTCTGTCGAAGGGATTACGGTATGGCAACATAGAAATGAGGACAAGCTATTATTGCACATTCTTTTGAACAATCAGAGCTAAGTAGAAAGTAGTAACATAACATTATTGCTGTTCCTTGCAGCCATACAAGTGCACGTTGTCAGCCGTGAGATGCGCGAAGGATGGGTTCGCTATTCGGTGATAGTGGACAGTGTGTTGAAGAAGGGAACATGGGGAAGACGTGGACAGGTTCGTTTTCCGTATCATGTCTGATCGCGTGCTCAGTTGTTCGTGTGGCAGTCCGCTTCCTCGGCAGCCTGCAAGTGTCCCAAGATCAAGGTTGGCAGACGATACCTCTTCCTCGGTATGTTTCCTTTCCCTAATGGTTTCAATACCGGTATGTTCAATCATACCGTAGCTCTCGACATGTACGTTTACTCTTTTAGCATATGTTGAGAGTAAGGATTTGGTCTTATGCATGCTGTATTGTGCCCTTCGCTACCGTAATTTCCCCGATTTCTGGAAATGAATAATGGAGAATCGTACAACTCTCTTTCCTCTTTTGCCGATGCGCAAGTACCGCCGAGATATGTTCTCATCCATCACGATTGTGCGAAAACGAGGATGGGTGATGAGCTCCGATATGAAATATGTAAATGGGCAGAGGAGAAGAAAGAGTGAAGACGATGATTATACGGACGGAAGAGATAGGCAGACGAGGGCAGATAAGGCGAGATGCCCATCTCATCCTGACACCTCCTCACCAACGGAAATTGACCTATCAGGATTGCGTGAAAGATAGTAGCACCGTGCACACGTAATTAAGAGCAATGTGTATGAGGAGAGAGTAGTCGGGAGAGAACAATGGGGAGGGTGCCTGGGGACTGACCGACGCGGTCACATCCTGTTGTGCGCCATTGGCTGACATTCGTCACAATGGGGTGTGCAAACCATGACAATGGTGGATAGGTTCAATCTTCTCTTGTAGGAAACGACGAGACGACAGATCGAGATCATCCGGGAATCGTCATTGGAAGCAAGAGTGTGGTCATGGAATGGGATAACAGCGTTATGGATAAGGTGAGACTGTTACTGCAAAATGCCAAATCAGGACCCAATCACCAGCAATCAAGCTATCAGTTTTTTTAGAAAGAAGAAACTTGAAAAGCAATGTGTACATCGTGTTGATTGCAGGCCACCCGTCTCGCAGAACGTGATCGAAACGGCTTCTGTGTGCACACCTCGAGTACATACTAGACGTCCTTCGTATCACCGACACACAGCAATACACTCAACGTTGACGATCAACCATGAACTACCCTGTTATCTCATTGTGTTCCCTCACCTTCCAACCTCAACCATGATCTCACACCTGTGGCTGGATATTACCATATGCATGTATCAACAGTACTACTTTTGTACGTACTTCATTTCACATTTATCTCACATGTTAATTATTTGTGACATTATTCTCCTCTTCATCTCCCGCATTGTCATTCATATTATAGCATTTGTAGAAGTTCTCGGTTGTGTTTCTTATATTGTTCAATGCCTAATAACAAGTTGTTATCAATATTGTAGAGTAGGAAATGCTGCGATATAAACAATATCCTTAGATAGTGCAAATACAATGACTGTCCATACATCGATAAAGTTTCTTCCTTTGGTGTTTGTTTGGCTTGTGGTTGGCAGCTGTGATGGTATTGGTTCCACCTTGGGGTCGCACGACGGGTTCGCCCTCGAATCTGCATAATCTGCCACCATTACGTATCATTCACATCTCGTATTTCGGCATGTCATTATGGATGCTGCCTCGTTGTTGTTTACCGAATCGGCCTGTGCACCGGGTGAGAAATCTCGCACTTGTTGAAGAAAGAAAGCGAGTGGAATCTGAGACGGGGACTAGTCAGCCGAACCACTCCCAGGCATCGCTTACTCATGTTTACTAGGGAGTAACTTTGTCTTTCCAGATTCAATGTACTCTTGTGTATCCATTTCACTCTCGAGCAGGCAAACATTGGTTTATTGGAACTTGACTATTTCTTCAATAACCGGTGATTAATGCGATTATAGCTTATGACAATGTGAAAGGGGAAGAAATGGTCGGCAAATGATCATCGCCTCGTAAAACCTTTCGAGGGAATCACTTTGGAAATGGTGATCAAAGAGGGGAAAGTGGAACGATGGAAAGGAAGGCGGAAACCAAGGGAAAGGAAGGAATATTCACAGTGGATTCTGTAGGGGAAATGGCACGGCACGCAGTATTTGGTGGAAGTCTATGGGAATATTTAAAGGGAAAGAATGGTGTGTAACCATGATGGACGGCATGTTCGGTTCATTCTGATGTTGCCAACTTGTTGACATCCCGAATGGCTCCCCCGGGGGTCGCCGGCATACAAGTTGTTCATCTTCTGCCACGCACACAAGTGATGGCCGCTCCGGGCCAAAAAAATGGAAATACTCGCGGCCGGCCAACACACATTTGTGACCACTGGAGGGAAACACGCAAATTAGATTTGCCCCCGATGGAGCCACTCTACTCAAAAAACAACAAGCACATACTCTAACATAATTGTAGCCCATCGAGAACATACTATGGCTGGATAAGGAGAATAGCACGGGAGGAGAAGAGAAGCAGCATATCGGTACATAAGGAAATGCGTGCCGGGCACCATACTGCTGCTATCAGAATGTGCTACCAGAAACGAACCAAAGGAAAGAAGTCAAGCGGAACTTGTAACAACTAGTGACCGGTAGAGAGGATACAAATGGGTTGGCAAAAAGCAAACATAATGATATAAAAATAGCTGGCTGAAGCAGTCGGATAATTGTTGTCGTCGCCTATTTAGCCTCCTTCTTCTTCGATGACCGCAGTCTCTTTGTGAGCAACGAAACGCGCTTTTTCAATTTCATCTTCTTAATTTTCGTGTTATCGTGCTCATCGCGGCCTTCTGCAAGACAGGATATTAGTCGGTACAAGGATGGGCAAGGAACGAGGGAAGGCTGCAAAGAATGAATGACCGACAAACATTGTTTGGATTTGACCATAAATAATATGAACATACGCGACGCAGAAGAATCATTGAGCTTGAAGATGTTGTGTTTTCAAACCAAATATGATCAAAACGTACTGGAAACGTCAGCAGACATGTCGGCGATGTATTCGTCGAGTTTCAACTTCTCGTCGATGATGAAGATGAGGAGAGAGGTGAGGGTCGCCTCCCTTTCGATCTCCCAATCAGTCTTTTCTGTAAGTTTGTGATACTTTGTTATAATTATGACCAGGAGAAGCTATGGTTCCAGGTTGAAAGATGGGCAGATCTGCGTACCACTTTGTTCTTTCTCCAGTAGACATCGAATGGCGTATTCGGTCTCGGAGTGGACATCATTGAGATATGCTTCCCTCCACAGGGCGGTCAGTGCGAGATGTTCCTTGATCAGCTCCAGCTTCTTGGACAGAATCTCGATCCATTCGTCTGTGCGATGGTTCTTCGTCCACGAATGAGGATCTGAATACAAAATGAAAAGTTCTGTTGTAACGTAAGACATACACGAAGTTGAGGTAGTTTGTAATATAATAAGTACATGTAGAGCTTCTTAGCAAATACAAATGAGAAGATACACAAAGCCACAGTCCGTGTCACTTACTGGTTCCAATCTGGAAGAGCATTTCCTTCTCCACACCTCGTCCTTCGATCTCTACCTTCTTCATTTGTTCCTCGAGGGAAGTTATCTTCGATCGAAGCGTCAGCGGATCTTCCAAAACGTGTTCAGTGAAGTTGATCTGAAAAAAACATATGTGCACATTATCACAAAATGTAATAAAAAACGAATCAAAATGATGTTGTGGTTGACCGAAATCCAAGAATTTACTCACAGTTCGGTCACTACCGAAACAAGGTTATAATGAAGCGTCAGAAACCTTTCTTTTGAACGGTGCCGGTGGTAGAGGCGCGCGCTTCTTCTTCCGCGATATCCTCAGTGTATGTATCCTCGATTCCCCAGAAGCAGGAAGGCCTCTGGCCGGCTTCGGTGGAGGGGTAGAGGGTTCGACGACACTGCCAGGAGGTGGAGGTGGTGGTTGGATCTAAATCGACGGTAAAGCAACAAGCCAGGACATAGCAAACGGAAGTGTCGTAACAAAAAATCACTCCTACCTTTGGCCGATCTGATGTTCCAGGCAGGGACGAGGGAGGTAGACTGAATAGATTGTATTCATTATTCGATAGTTTGTCATATATGTCTACGAAATAAACATGCGTTGTTTATTATTAGAAATGCTAAGCATCTTGTATGTAAGAAACACGCGGCACAATACTCAACAATTCAAATATCGCACTGCGCTCTGTTTACTGATAATAAATAAGTAATGTTCAAGCAGAACTCACGATCGGGGTGCGGGCACTGGGGGAAGCTTCGGTTCCTCGCCGTCGCTCTCATCCGCAAACGGATTCTTCGACTCATCGTAATCACTGTCCTGTAAAACAAATGCTCAGTTGATAGATCAAGCGGGTTAATGTAAAAACCAAGAAACAAGATGTGTACGTGTATCATAAAGCATGTTACTGTGCAACAAAGTGTACCTCAATCTCATCCTTCTCCTCGTCCTCTCCAAATGGCGATAGATAGTCAGGATAATCGTCCACCTCTAACTTCTTCTTTTGTGCTCTCGGAGCTGGCGATGGACGAGACAATGTGGATGTCCTAGAACATAACGAACATGTACATGTTTCAAAAATTGTACATAAACGCCTTGCATAGTACTTGGTAGCAAACAAATATTAGGTACCGTACAAGATGTAATCAGAAATGCACAATGAAAACTTGCGAACCTCGATGACGGAGTGGAAGTGGTGACAGAGATGGGTTT
Source organism: Koerneria luziae (assembly GCA_014805365.1). Lineage (NCBI taxonomy): Eukaryota > Metazoa > Nematoda > Chromadorea > Rhabditida > Neodiplogasteridae > Koerneria > Koerneria luziae. Next base: position 83,243 of record JACMIJ010000004.1, on the reverse strand, counting down.
CGGTGAAGACTGTCCGGATGATACGAGCATACTTGTTCGCTTTGGCCTCGGTGGCGCGATCGGACTGCTCTGCGCTGGATCTGCAAGTAGAAACGGCATCATCAAACTTCAACTTCATTCTCAACTTCAATACAGATCGAGATACTCACGAGAAATCCGCTTGTCCTCCAACTTCACCGATTTGTCATCACCCGTTGTCGTTAGATCTTCGTTGAAACGTTTCACCATTCGTAGAACAACCCCTGTAATATGAACTTCATCGCTATGCACATGGCTAGATGCAATACACTACAACTCTAGATGCTAGATGCAACAGTTTGCTATAATTGTCGATAGTGTTTAAAGAATACCTGAATCACAACTCGAATTATCGTTCCCGTTGTCCTCACTCGAATTCTGATTGCTGTCCAGCAGCGGAGACGAAGGGGATGGGGAAGCTGTCGGGTGGGACGAGTCTTCGGGAGGAGGAGAAGTCACCGTCGAAGAAGGTTCTTCGGTCTGAGAAACTGGTGGCCGGACATGAGGCTGAAACATACGGTAGGCGTAAGCTTTTGCGTCCTCAAACAGTTTTTTTCCTTGCTACATGCCATCCAGCATACACAATAAATATAACGCTAATCAGTACCAACCGAGGAAATGTCGCCAATGGCATCATAGTCAGTGGAAGCGGCGTCCTCAGCAATCGGATGTTCCGATGTTTCCGCCTTCGGTTCCAGGGAGGAAGATGTGCTGTCAACACTCGATTCGCTGTGATGATTCGCATTTCGATTGTCGTCACCAGCCATTGTTTGTGTGGGCACCGATGGGTGCTGCAAGGCAAACAGTGCAACAACACGCATACAATCTGTTGCCTCTGGTACTTCCGACCGTTCTAGTTTCATGTCAACCTCACCGTTCCCAGCCGAATGCTTATCAAACGCTTTATGGCAGAACTCTTATCGGACGGCACAATGCCACCACAGCCAAAATTGTCATATTCTATTGTTGACATGAAGCGGACAAAGTCTGTCAGTCACATTTCCGTGCAGATCTTTGGCTCTTGGGCCAATTTGTTCGTGGATAAAGGATAGACAAAAATGTAGGATAGACAAAAATCAAGGATAGACAAAAATGTATCTAGCTGTGACTAAGTGAGTTATATGTAACGGTGCATGATGACATATTGTACTTGATAAATCAATTGTTTGGAATATTGGCTCAAGATATGTAACAATGGCTTACCTGCATGATATCGTCGAGAGTCTCGTAAATGGGATTTGCCCGTTGTGCGCAGATATACTTGGGTTTCGGTGGAGGCAGTGGTTTCGGCCTAGGAGGAGGAGCTACACAGGGACGAGGCGATCTTCCACCAACTCGACCACTATCCGATGTACTGAAAATGATATGGTGAACATCAACCGGAATGGGGTCATCAACAAAAAATCATTACGGATAAGGCCCAGCTCTCTTGATAGAATGCGATCGACAGGCTAAGGGCCCAAACTAGGTTTAGGGTTTCCTAAATACCGGAAATATCAGTTAGTAACCTACCAGAGAGCGGATAACTGCTCTCCAATCTCCATCCGACACACTCAAGAACTGTTCCTTCTATCCCCCATTCCAATGAGTTTTCTTTGCCAGTATCTGTTTACCATCCTCATCAGCTTTGATCTGAGCACAATGACGAAGTAACAATGTGCAACTAGAGTCGCCCATGCAGCCAGCAGATCATTTTTTTGTCGAATGACCTTTATCGAGATTTAAGTTTTACGTTGAAGAACGAGAATGACCTCAGTAGTACCCGTTCAACCAGTCAATCATTAATAATGGGGAACAAAATGAGGATAAGTGATAACTTCTTATCATGCAAGAATTAGTAACATAACATCGCCATTGCCATCCTTCCAGAATGGCAATGGTCTTAACAATAAGATTATTAAGAGGAACAGGCAGTAACAGTTTCGTGTATATCAATCACCATCATTTCTAATTGGAAGGAGTACCTCTCAGTCTTATCGAGCATCCGTCGCACGGCGTGTGTGATGCATTCCACGCCGATCTTAGTCTTCTTGAACGAGCCTCGAGCCAGAAGTTGTCCGCACTCCGTGCACTTGAAGCACTGACGATGCCACGCAACCCGTTCAATCACAACCTAAACAAGAAATGTATGCTATCAACCATAGGTTTAAAAAAATACATGAACACATTATTTGACGACCACTGATCTAAAGCTTAAAGCTCGATCCAAGGAAAATACTACTTACCATATTTTTAATATTTGTTTTCGTATTATGTATCGTATTTGTGTGAATGTGAAATAAAAATAATAATAGTTGAATATTCAAGAAATACAAGTGTTTGACCTGCAGAGTACACCCTTGCGCAGCATAAATGTTGGTGAAAGGCTGCTTCAAGTTGCTGCAGACTATCGGACTGAACACTGACAGTCCGCAATATGAACCATAATATGCGTGGGTGCAAAGCATCATTGCGAAAGCCAACACAAAATGTTTCACCTTTTGCTTTCAAAAGACTTGTCGGTCAGACAACAACAAAGTTGGGAAATGTTTTCAAGAACCTTTTTCTCGAGAAAGAACATGGTGGAAAAAGTTATGTGAAGACGAACTGACCCTGTCGATGAGATACACGTGTTCGTGGCATTCCGGACACTTCGGTAGTTCGACTTCATTCGCATTTCGTGCTTCGAATACAAGCCGAGGGGGACACGCATTCCGGATGGTCTCTGAAGAACAACTTTCCTCTTATGATATTGAACCTGTTTCAATATGTAAGTGAAATGTACACATATATTTAGAAATACTGTCATTTTTTTCAATGTTCTTAAACTCCAATCGTCTTTCTATATCAACAAATAATTAGCAATCATAGTTCGATCGTGATTCAGCAGTGACTTAGCAAGTGTTTACGGCCACAAAACCACTAAACAGTCTGAATCACTATCTCCAAATCGTTTTTGGTTATACACATAACTTCATCATCGCTCATCTATGATCATGTCATACAGAATTAATGTTTAATCAGCATTGTGCTTGCATATGGAATCAATCTGGCAGAGAACAAAAAACTGGGCAAAACAGAAATCGAAAGAGCAAAAAGTGGTTCGCTGTGACATATGGGATGTGATTGGTTATGAGCAGCAATGATGCGTTCTACCACTGTGGTTCGCGGAATGGTGTCAGACTGTATTTTTAATAATCTTTACACATGAAATACTTCAATGATTAACATGGGAGGTGTAATAGAGGGCTTAGATTCGGTTATGCTTTGGCATTTCAAGTATCACAAGAACCCTGCTTCTAGATAGCTTCTGTCTCAGGTATCCCGTTCCCATGCAAGACTGCTGCTAACAATGTGTTGATATGGGATATTCTCGTTGTCACTCACTTGCATCGCACGAAATGGTGTTCCTGACACATATCACGTAAGAGAAGAGAGCGAGGAACACATTCGGATTTCGGAAACAGAGGTCCTTCTCGAGGATCAACACCGGGATACCCAGCGTATCCTCAGCCAATTCGAGCAACTAAATGGAACAATGTACTCACTATCACATGCTATTCACTCTCAGAAACCTCCACTCATTCTTTCTCCAATAATTGTATAGACGAAGAACCCGCACTCAGCATATTTCCCATTGTCTGGCATTCATTCCGTGTTCCCTCCATTCTCCATTAACCCCTTCCGGGGCCCGTTTGCGTAGCCCAGACCACTTGCAATTGACTCCCTCACTTGAACACATTAGTGGACGGCAGTGGCTGCCTGGCGGTCATTCCTAATCCAGAAGCCACCCGCAATTCGCTCCCGGTTTCCACAACATACTCGCACAAGACAAATATTTGTCCGGCGGAAAATATGCGCGAGCATTTTCTGACCCTCAGATGACAAGTTGTTGTCGTCTTGGGAGAAACGAAAGAATACGGGTACGAACCGAATCGAACGAGATCTTGAACGTAATGTCATTTGTGGTGTCGCCCTCACCGCCATCGATTTCCTCTGTGCTCTTCCTGCAAACACACCATGACGAAGAGCGGTGGTTGCCCATCCTTGTCCCCCCACCACCCCCCCCCTTCCTCATTTTGTCCTACCCAACACCGGACATGTGCATAATTACACCAATCTTCGCACTTTGGGGACCGAATGTGACCCGTGGCTAAATGCCCGCGGCTGATCGGGATTCACTGCTTCCTACGTATGGCGAACAGCTCGCTGATCAAGCATTCTCTTTTTGACTGACATCTGAATGGCAGCTGCCCGTCACACAAAACACACCTGATATGCCGCTTCTCATGTGCACAGCAACATTCATACTCACAATCCACACAGAGAAAATGGAACTAATCAGGCGGAACCCGAACGAATTGCACATGGAGAGAATACGTACCTTTGGTTCAACTCATTCGAGAGAAGTTTGGAGAGAAGATGCAGCGGGATATTCCAATCGCCCGCTATCCATGCATTCGACGAGTAGCCGATCACCTCCACCCAATCACACAATTCCTGCAAAGACTCATGAATATCAGAAGCATACAGTGGTCACAGTACACTGACCGAGTGCGGAAGTTCATTATGCGCGTATTGGTTAACAATAAAACTGCTAATGAACAGTTGCGGGAGAGCAGCATGCATTTTCTTAATGCATAAGCCCATTAAGCAACATTATTAGTGGCCAAATAAGTGTAATTAAACAGCAAGTATAAAAAGTAACGCGTATTATTAGTTGAATTCACTTGAAATTACTTACCTTCACCTTGCGAACCATTATTGGACTTCATCCATAACATTCGCTCCCATCAGCTCTCCTCATATGGCAGACTGCCAATTTATTTTGACATTTGCGCCGTGCGTGGTCCTGACGCGCTCGCGATGGGCGGGGGTTTGAACTGCACCAGAGCAGGCAGAGAGGAGAGACAAATGGGGCTGGACAAACAAAAACGTGCTAATTGTTTGTAAACTGGGTGTTCTTAAAACCAGAACAAATGAAATCCAATAGTGTACTATTAGCAATCACGTGTACTTTTAACAAACAAATGCATTGCTAAAAGGTTAAGTAAGTTAAGATTTTTTGTCCATCTTGTACATCTTAAGTGTATTTGAGCAGCGACAGAGGTCGTTATCATTTGCAAATAAAGCAAAAAGTGCCAGGTACCCCAAACTAGCCAGTAATAGGAGTGGAGAGATAAGGAAATGATGAGGGAGGAATGATAAGATGATTGTCAGTGTCCATTCACCCTGCGATGGCACGGCTATGCTTCCTCCTCCTTCTCGCACTTTCCGTCTTCCTCACGGAAGCCCGACATAATCATCATCCTGTTCGGTCGGTTTGGGTTGCTAAGAACATCAGCAGCAAGTAGTTGAAAAAAGAGTTCCGTAAAGCAAAGCATTGCAAAATTCAGACCTTTATGTAAAAGTTGATCTATCTTAAGCGCAAAGACACGTTTTGCTCACACAAAGTATTGTTTTAGTATTCCGCTGACGAAGCAGAAGACGCTCTTCCAAACTCTTCATGAAGCTGGCAACTATGAAGAACTCGAAAAGATGCGACATCACACGATGCTGCAACATAGAAAGAAAGCAAACGGCAATCTCAGGAAGGAAATTGACGAACTTCTTACCAACTACATGGATGTAAGCGTTATCGGATTCGTTGAAATGAACCAATTGTTTGTAGGCACAATACTTCGGAACGATCTCCATTGGAACTCCTGCACAGAACTTCACCGTAATCTTCGATACCGGTTCATCGAACCTATGGATTCCATCGAGGAAGTGCCCGTTCTACGACATTGCTTGCAGTAAGTTGCAACGAAATCGTTCAATATCTTCTGCCTACTTTGAGTTCTTCATCATCGCTACGATTCCGCTGCTTCTTCAACATACACTGCTGATGGCAGGAAGATGGCGATCCAATATGGAACAGGATCAATGAAGGGATTCATCTCCAAGGATACTGTTTGTGTGAGTCATCCACAGTATTCCATGAGCCAAACAATAAGTCTGACAACAAGCTAATAAATATGACAGATGTCTCTCTGGTATCAATTGAGCACGCTTTTTGGATTGTAAAAATTGACGTTTATTGTAAAACACTCAGAAATAGAAGTGAGTGACAACAAGCTTCTTTTGTTGTCAGAAGAGCATTGATCTCGTACTGTACGAATGTCAACATGTATCCTTGAATGGAACAATGAAGGGACTAGAATGTTCGAGAACAAGATTTGTAGGTTGCCGGAATCTGCGCGGAGACGCAATCGTTCGCGGAGGCGACATCTGAGCCCGGTCTGACGTTCATCGCGGCGAAGTTCGACGGAATCCTCGGAATGGGTTATCCGACCATCGCCGTGCTCGGTCAGCGGAATTGTCTATCAGTTGTAGTGATGTCTAGCCGGAAATATTTTATCGAGAGTACAAAAAAGTTCGAACAACAATGACAAAGTATCATGTTTCAACTGACTTGTTACAGGAGTTCAACCCGTGTTCAACACCCTCGTTGAGCAAAAGAAGGTTGCTTCGCCCGTCTTTGCCTTCTGGCTAAACAGGTATGCAATACCTTTTTGGCATTTGCTCCAGAAACCCCGACTCGGCTCTCGGTGGAGAGATCACATTCGGTGGCATCGACTCTCGCCGATACGTCGACCCAATCACATATGTGCCAGTGACCCGTCAGGCATATTGGCAATTCAAGATGGACATGGTACGTGTTTATTGGACAGTCACCCCATTATGGCATGTGACCCTCCTCACACTACTGATAGCACATGCGGATGCCCTTTCCCAATAGCCCGTGGTTACGGTCTGAGCAACAACATGCAATTGTGATCATTTAATGTGATCATTCTACAAAGTCAGCTTTTATTAGAGGACGGGGATCAGAAAGGAGCTATGCTACTACAAGATTACGGATTCCTTCATAAAATTACTATGTTGTAGTTGGCGAACAGCGGGAAGCCGATTGCATGTGTGAATGGCTGCCAGGCCATTGCTGACACCGGCACTTCCCTCATCGCCGGGCCCACACGCGATGTCGAGCAGATCCAGAAGTTCATCGGAGCCGAACCGCTATTCCATGGAGAGGTATTCTACTCGTAATAAAGCTAAGAGGAATTCGCAGTTAGTGTTTTGTACACAACAATATTACAGTGTGCTCGACCAAGGCAACAACGTATTCCTAGATTCAAGGAAACATTTCAGTATATGGTTAAATGCGAGAACGTGCCGAGCCTTCCCGATGTCTCGTTCGTGATCGGCGGAAAGGAATTCATCTTGAAGGGACACGAGTACATCATGAACGTATGCGTTGTTCCTGTGTTCTTGATCATCCACTGTTTCTCAGATCACCCAAGCCGGCAAGTCGATCTGCCTCTCCGGATTCATGGGAATGGATATGCCTCCCAGCGCTGGCGATCTCTGGATCCTTGGCGATGTGTTCATTGGACGGTACGCTGACCAATTGTTAACACTTTCAAAGAAACCATGTGCGTTATGGTTACCATGTCAAAGAAACCATGTAGTAAACGTGTTATTTTTTTAACAATTATTTTCAACCAGAGTATGTGCTATCTGTGTTTCAGTTACTACACTGTCTTCGACTTCGGCAACAACCAAGTCGGCTTCGCACAGGCAAAGGACGAACAGAGGAACCCCGTCGGACAACGACCGAGAAAGTTCAGACTGAGTTGGGACAACAGCGACGAAGATGACGAAGATGACAACGAGTTATCTTGATCACAGGAAACAAATAAAAAAGTGTCTGTGAATAACAGTCCGCCCTTCGTCTTATCTCGCCGTTTTTCTATTGCTGATCCATCACAGCCTGCACCAATTCACTTCTATTACTTACATGACCTTCTTTATTACGCTATTTTGAAAGTATTATAATAAAGATATATGACACGCTTCTGAAATGCTTTTGGAGCGAAAGATCGGAGATGACTTTGGTTGAAGCCTTTGTAGGCGAAAGATTGGGAAACCCGTATTTGGACTAGACAGCAGCCGGTTGAGGCTTCTGTTTCTCTTCAATGGAGGGCAGCAGTTTTTGTCTGCGAATGGCATTCCGTAGTGATCTCCGTTTGAGCGGCTTTGCCGGTGGAGGAGGGACGAGGGCGTATTCGGGGACGATGGAACCCGTCCAGGGGAAGACGCGAACCATCGCATCACGAATTGGATACACGTACCTACAATTGGCACAAATGTCTTCTCATCATCGAATATGCTCTTCCATCATTCGGAATCGTAATAATCATAAATGGCATCATCTTGTTCTCTGCTAGTGTTATCTTGCCAATATCTCGACTAATGCCAAATGAGGCCAAAAAGAAAAATTGCTATTCTTTTCACGGACCGTTAATTCTATGAGGTACAATTCTACTGCTTTTTTTATTTCGCTTAAATTGTAGCGGATTATTAGTGCATGACTGGGATGTGTGACTCTTGTTTTCTTCTCAGCCTAAATCTGGCGACTATACAATTGAAATGAGGAAGAAATGCGTACCAAATGAGAAGGATTGGATGGAGAAAGGAAGTGAGGAGGGGAATCGAGACAAAACAGAGTTCCAAGCACACTCGAATACACTGAAATAGAAGTGAATTGTATGTGTTGGGAGGCATTCGAGTTGGAGCTGAAGAGACGATGAAGTGAGATGTATCACACTACTTTCTAGCACCACGTGTCTAGTTGTAACATTGAGCAAATGTGCTTCCGGAGGTAAGTAGACGCATGTGACCAAGTCAGCAATGAAACAATCATACACGCCAACGAGCAGAAACAGTTACCTCTTCGCATGATGAATTGGCGATGAAACGATAGAGTACAAGTGATCCAGAGAATAGAAATGATGTCTGCCACAGCACCGTTTCGATGTTGATCACATCTAATAAAGGGAAATATGTACGTGAAAGTTGATCATACTTCGTATGCAGTACGTGACGAGATTCTTCCTATCGTATTCAGGCACTCGTCGACCGATCCGCAGAAGAATTGTTCCAACCGCAACGGCGTGCAGAAGAATCAAGAAGGTGAGGAGAATGAACACTTTGTCCGTATCCCGTAAAGCGAGAAGAACCGAACACTGGAAGACATCGTCGAGAGATGGCTACCTCGTACCTGCTGCATTGGTCGTGCACTGACATCTTCGTCAAAGGCAGTGAACAGCAACGTGATGGCAATGCACACGACAGCAAGTAACGTCTGCCAGGCCGAGCACAGCCACGCGTATGGGATCGGTTTCTTCGGCTCTCTGATTAAAACAGTTAACAACATTTAAAAGAAACAGAAATATTGAAAATAGGATGTAATGCACATACTTGTAATCGTGATGAGTCCTTGACGAAAGGATACATACGAGGATCCCTGCGTGGATGTAACAGAAGAGCAACGGAAACTCTTGAAGCTTGCAGGCAGCGGAGTTTGATTGTACCAAACATGGTTTGTAAATTGACAGTAACAGAAAGATATTTCGCGCAAGTTGGATGCCAGCCAGAAAGGCAAAGTTGATTGAAACGGCTGCCTGGAACAGGATAAAAATAACATCGATGCGTATGGTTTCACGTACAAATTGCCTTCGTTGTGGATACGGAATGGGCGCTGCCCGATGCGTCACCACCGTCACGACGCTGTTCAACATCAGAGAGGCGATCGAGAACGCTATTTGGAGTGAATGAATTGACCTGAACAGTATATTATTATCTATGTTTGTTGTAAGGGTAAAGATAAAGTTTAGCCCGTAACCAGAAGGTTGTTTGGACAGGGGTTCCTGATGTGTCAGTACCACCTTTGGAAATCTTGATACCGGTGAGTCCCACCCAAGCCCGGCCAAGTACCTTCGTGGTTAGACCACATTTCTACAACTTTTGTTGTACTACTACGCGAGAAAGAACAACTTCAACCATTACCATTGTTAACTCCAATTCTTGTTTTTCCTGAAAATGATTATCAACAACAAAACAACAAACGGAACAAACCAATTGTGAATCTGTGTGAAGGACCGCGTGCAGTTGCCGCCATCCGCTGGAACGGACAGCCCGGGAAGCAGTCGTCCGATCACCTCCATCACGGGCTTCTCGTCCGATGCCGGCCCGTCTTCGACCGGATCCCGACTGCTTCTCCTTCTTCAACTGCTGATGCTTCTGCTTCTTTTGGATGCTAGTTCTTCTTCTTCTCTTGTAGTCAATCGGCAGCCAATCCCGCCCATTTGCTTCCACTCTGCTCGGATATTCAGAGGCCATTCTCCTTTTATGTTGATGCATTTCGGCACAAGCATGTTTCATTCAATTAAACCTATCAAGTTTGTTGTGCTAAAGCGATTTCCTACTAAAATGAACAAAATAGATGAAACGGATTTTCGACACCTTCGAGACATGAGAGGGTAGGCCTTGCTGATGGTTATAAAAGAGAGGTCGAGAAACAATAGGAAGGACGAGAGGGCAGAGGGCAAGAGATACGTGAACGGCGGCCCTTCCGTTCGGTCAGTCTGCCGCCAACATGTTGTTGCTGTTTTCTCTGGCAAAAACAGACTGCAGTCAATGTCCCTAGAGGGCAAACAGCTCGAAGCAGGATGAAAAGGAAGAATGAAGGGAAGAGGAGGAGGAGAAAAGAAGAGGAAAAGAAGAGGACCAACAGAGTATCAATCAAAGACAGTGTGATCCTGTGTGTGTTTGCATTAGTGTGAGAGAAGCATTCCGCCAAATTCCTCCTACTTCCTTTGCCCTCATTCTCTCTCTCTCTCTACTCCACGACACAGCTGATGCCTCTGAATAAATCACGTATTCCATTTGGTCTATTCTCTTCCTGTTAGCACCTTTACTCCTTTTCGTTGGCTACAAACACAGAAAGTATCTTTCTGAGATACACGTGCGCACATAAGTGCTGGGCGGTCGCTTGGCCAGCGATAAGGAGTCTTCGGTTTCCGTGTGTTCCCTGGGGCGTTGATTACTGCTCGGTGCATGTTGAGTGTTCTCTGGTCGGTCCATGCAGGGGGTCATGGCTGTCTGTCTTCGACGGCACCTGGCCGCTGTTCAGTGTGTCGCCTGCTCTCTCCCTCATCTTCTCTTCTTTTTCACCGTTATTCCTGGTTGGTTCAGGTTCGCCTGCCGCAATGAGTGCGGCCAATGGAGTTCTGAGGAGGAATCGAGCCATTCTCCAGCTCATGAACGGTACGTGTTCCATTCTCCGGACTACCTACTCTTCTATGATTCTTTTTTGATATTGTTCATCTAATGATATGATGTTTTCGCACTTTCCTTATTCTTGTTTTGCGTGCCGCTCAGCAGTTTCCAGTTTTCAGAACTAATCATTTATAAGTAGTTATTCTAGATGTCACCCACATGACTACTCTTTTCCTCCATCGTTTAGTTCTGAATTGGTTACGATTAATTTGCGGGCAGCAATGAATAGAGTGTAAATGGAGCGCTTTTATTTTCACTCCGCACTTTTTTCAGATTCGGAGCGAAAGAATCAGTTTGTTGTGGCAACCTCGTCCATCCCGAATGACTGTCTCTCCGGCTTCGATGATGATCGCATTAGGTCGGTTACCCTTCATCGCCAAGTGCAGGATGGATTGTGATAATTGCACTGCAGTTGAAACTTGGCTATCTAGTCACCATTGTGTGTTCGGGAACTAGGAAAGCGGATTAAATTTTCCCCGTTCACACTGTCCGAGAGAAACGTGCACTTTGCACACATTCAACTTTTACTCCTTGGATCAACAAGTAGCATTTGATGCTTTTCACCTGTCGAATGTTCTCCGCGTACTAGCTGAGTACCTGGCTGAGTTGTAGTCGGATGACTCCTTTTGCATGACTTCAGCATGACGTCAATTCACGGTTTTTGAATGAGAAAGTGATCTCTGCAGGCAAGTGTCTATTCCGAAACACACCGATGCGGGCCCTGAGATCGGTGAAGATGCGGAAACCGATGATAGGAATCGAGTTGTCAAGACCGTCGCCAGTATTCCAATTGGTTTGTTATGATTCTTAAAACTTTTGAGAATACACTACACGGTTGTTGTGTATTCTTCTAAAAATTTGATTCTCTATATAAATGAACACCAAATTGCTACTCATGGGCTCATTTCTGTTAATCTAACGTGATATGTGACACGTACACACTCACATTACGACACCGGTTGGTGCACGTTTCCTCGCTGTTATGACCAACCAATTGTCTGCTCGTTCTCTCTGCCATACGACAAGCTACACTTTCCCTACTCATTTTCGAAATCTAACGGCACTCATCTCCGAGTACATACCTGTGAGAAAAACAACAATATCATACCCACTTTATTGAGAAGGAACAGGATTGTCTTAGTAGCATAATGAAGAGGAAGAAAAATTTAAATGTGGGTACATACTAGATAATCGAATAGGAAGATTGATATCATTGACAGCAATAATCCATAGGTGGTGAAGGTGAGGAACAAAAATTTCATAACAGCAGTGTGTATGGTTGGGTGTTGTTATCACTGTCGAGTGTGTACAGAAGATGTGTTCAGACCAGCCGGACAGTGTCTACTCCCACCTTTTCCGGCTTAACAAGTGCTACCAGGCGATGGCCAACAACAACAAGATGATCGCTTTCACAGACGATATGCCTGTCCGCAAGGCATTCTACGCCCTCGTATATAATTGTAAGTGTTTGAACAATCCAATCCTATCTTTGATGTTCCCCGATGAAAGTATGCCATTGCCCAAGAAGAGAACCCTTCCGATTGCGGAAGAAATGAAATGAAATGAACAATCCTATTTCCATCTGTATTGTTGCATTTACTGCTTTGTCTAGCAAAAACCTTGTTTTCCTTAGAGGTTGTCATGTTATTTCCAATTTCGTTCTTCCTAGTCTCTTTCGAGATATGCCCTATTCGCGTACGTGTTGTTGTTCACTTCGTTCTCTCTCGTTATGCAAATGTCCTTTGTGGTTTCTGAAGGAAGTAAGCTAATAATACGCTACTCCGTGCGATCGCACGTCGTTGCCCATGTGCTCTTCGGCCGAAAATAGCATCGCATCATTTCCTTCTATTTCCTATTACTGTTTATGCACGATGATTATTCAGCATGCGAAGGCAAAACAAGTTCACATGGCACAGTTCCTTTATTTTGTTGTTAATAAATGCACTGATTGACTGTTTTTCAGCGATGCGAACGGGTCTGGTATTGGATTCGAACTCATATGAAATCATTGGTGTTTTGTCATCAACGGATTTTATTATGGTTCTCATGAAACTGTGGAAATTTCGTGAAGCGATCTCGGGTTTGACTGGAATGAAACTCAGTGATGAAGAACTCGGAAGAACCGACATATCAAATATGCCCATCTACAAGTGGAAAGGTGTGGTATTTTATGACAATACGTATCCCTCAGAGACTATACATTAATAGTAAGCAAAATTTGTATTGCTAAGAAAATGATGCCATCTGCTCTAAAATATGCTTCGTTGCTTCAGTTCGCAGAGATCCATGTGTTTCGCATATTCCGTTTGATTTTCATTTCTGGTTTTTCGAAAAGCAGAACAACGTGACACAATTACGCTTTCCTACGCAGGCAGCTTCCCGAAATTTGGATTACGGGTATCAATCTCTGAAAATGCAGATTAGCCAACGAGAAAGGGAAACTGATCGGATATGAGGAGACACACATGATATGATATGCCGATGGGTTTCTATATCGGGTCGCCCTCTCACCAACATCATCACGGGGATACACAGATAATGTGCATTTATAGAGCATCTCAGGAACGATGGACGACTGAAAGGATTCCAAACAATTGGCGCCGATGATAGGTATGCCTCTGGAAATGTTGACAGTTGATTAAGAAAGAGTGGGATAAATTGCTGTATGCGTGCTAAGTGATACGCACACCAGCCCAGTGTGGCTTTTTGTGCCTTTGTTATAACATATGCTCCACGAACAACATCACATTCATTCAGTTTTGTTAGCTTACTTTCCCCGCGCATTTAGCATGTTTGCAAGATTCAAATATTTGTTTTGGTGAAAAAAGTATTCTGTTTAGTGTACCAGAAACACATAAAAAAACGTCTTTTGTGGGAAAGTCTCACCATTTGGCTGTTAGTTTTAAAAGAAAGACACGTTGATGTAGAAATGGAATGTCACTTGTTGTTCTCAGACTGCAGTGGCAGCAATTTTCTTATTGGTTGTTTTTTCTTCATTTTGTCGTCCATAGTTTTGAAAGATTTAGATGTCTTTGTACCAATGTACCCATCTTACGATATGTTCATCGTATAGAAAGGAACCATATATAAAGGACAACGGAACGGATTCCAATTTCAATGTTCAGCTTGTATGCTGCCGCGGACCGTCTCCGTTCCTCTCGCATCCATCGGTTGCCGGTCATGGATCGGGCAACGGGCGAGTGCCTCTTCATCATCACCCATCGCCGTCTGCTTCACTTCATTTGGACTCATGTATGTCATTTGACATTTCGACACGTGAATGTCATTTCACAAAGCATTATTATTTCGCAAGTTAGTTGCTTGTATGTAGATGGTCCAAAAAATGTTCCCAAAACAACAAATGGATACGCTGAAGCTTTTGCTTTGCAACAATCACTAAGCGATAAAAACGTTTCTGTGTTCCCTGGCCATAACTGACGTTTTGTCTATGTAGTTCTTGGCAACATGACAAATGCTGAAAAGCAGCACGAAAATGTATACGAGACAATTGAAATTAAACAATGTTGGTGTCTGACCAATTCATTGTGAATGTTTGCTATTGTTTGTGCATGGTGTTTGTAACTGCGATGTGTTGAACATGCATTCCTTGTAATCAAGGACAATTAATTTTCTTACGGCAAATCCCTATTGAGAGTATTGTTTGCAACTCCGTAGGCATGTCAAGCACACACACCTACGCCCGAAGCATGTTCTGGTCTATGTAATTCGAGAATGTATCGCGAAGACGCTACATTAAAGGGATGTACATATGCCATGGGTGTGGATTAACAAATACAACAAGCTGAAGTGTACTTTCAGGCCGCACTTCTCCCGAAACCGGAGTTTCTGCGCAAGAAAGTTAGAGCACTTGATGTTGGAACATGGAACAATATAAAATACGTACGTATTGACAAATTATTTATTTCATGACAGTAACGATATTTTAGAAAAGAAAACATACTTCAAATCCATGCATCTGTGCACAACAGATTGAACATGTTCACTAGGAATGTAGTGCCACTATTGACTTCATTTGGACCTAAGGTATTCTCATGAGATGTTTGCTTGCAGATCATGGAGTCGACACCGTTGATCGATGCGTTGGAGCTGCTCATAAATGGAGGGATCAGCGGCGTGCCGGTTGTCAAGGACGATCAGAGTCTCGAGGTTCGTTTCCACGAAAAGACCGTCACGTGCCGATCAGCTGGTCAGTGTGTACACGAGGTTCGATGCGATTTCGGTCGCCTTCGATGAGGACGAAGATTGTCTGAACGAGTCGGTCAGGGAGACGCTAGAGAAGAGGAGGATGCTCTCGGTACGGTTACTTATCAAGATTCGTCTAAGAACAACTTCTTGTCAGGAAACGCATTTTGTAGAATGAGCACATTTCTACCATTAGTGTACAAGATTTTGTAAGATTTTGCAAGAAAATCCCTAGTAGGTGGTCCAAACAAAGTGAGTTCAAGAGATTAAAACCCTCACCAAGATATTTCTTCACAAAAAACCCCGTCGACGGGATTAATGCAAGTGCAGTTTTTCTGCGAATGCATCGGTCTTATTGTTATGCATAATGCATTGCTGCGTGTATCGTATTCTTCCACGAGCCAGAAGAGGTTGCGAGGCAATACACAGGGGGTATGCACTACTAGTAATGCGCTCGTTCGGCATACGGTAACCTTTGCTAGCTAATTCCAGCCGTATCTGTTGAACTTCGTTTGCCATACTTGTCCTCACAGAAACATATGTAGTGTTAGTTGTTTCGTTGTCAGTCAAGGAGACCAATTGCATCGTGCGAGATTTTGAAGACATTTACGCCTTCATGAGATTGAAAAAACCCTGCGTGAGAAACGAACACGACTTTTTGTATTTTGCTGCGAACATAAAATGGCTGCAGGAAAGGTTGTAGCCAGCAGAATATGAATTAGGATTGCCCAATTAGTGCTAAGCTATCCTGTACACAAAACACAGGTTTCTTGTCGAAATCCAGAAAATCCGAGGATTCAATAGCCCATGTCATTGCAGGGACGCGATCTCCTGGTAGTCACTGTCCCAGAAGATATAGACTTATGGAGTCTTCTCGAAGTATTCTTGGAGAAAAACGTACATCGGCTGTTTGCTGTTGACGAGGAGAAACGACTGAAGGTGAGCTGACCATTAGCTGACCGATCACTCCTTTAGGGTCTGATTTCTCTGTCCGATGTGATCAACTTTCTCGTGCTTCGAGATCGACCTCCGTCGGCTGCCAACCATGAATACCTGTGATTCGTGTCGCTCAACTAACGTGTATTCCTCCACCGAATATGTTTATTTGCTCTTTTCTTTAAAGGCTGCCACGAGAACGGAAATGCTGGAAAGAATTTTGAATACTCTGTTACCTATGTCGGCTTTGTTTTGTTACTTTCTCTGCTCAATCTGTTTGGTCGTCCAACGATCGCTCACTTTCCCGTTCATCTAATTATCTCACAGGCTTCGATCCTTGACGAGTATTGCTATCAGCTGTGTAACCGAATACATTTCAACAAAGCTAGTCATGTATGAAACAACTTTTTTAAGCGTACAGATGCACATATGTGTCTTGTTAGACGATGCCGAAGAGTGCATATGAGAAAATATTATTTGCAATAAAGGAAAACGCACGAAGAGGCGGAAGTAATTTTTGTCTGGGAGACCAGCACATATGATGCCATTGTTCCCAGGCGGTGATCATTCACAAGCAAAGGCCCCTTCCCATCTCCCCCACAACCGAACCTAATGTCTCGATGATGCCAAAGTTGAACCGACGTCGACCTCAGACGGCGACTTTGCACATTAATCTCCTTCATGCCTGGCGGCCACGATTTGTCTGAACTGACTGATATCCGAGATGCGACATACTCCCCGGGGGCCATGTCGCCCCTTCTCCTGCTACAATTGCACTGATTTCGCCTCCGATTACGCGTCCGTTTGCCTGCAGACGGCGGTATTCGTGAGAATGTTCGAGGAGAAAGACACATAGTGAGAGAGCGATGGCTGATCGAGAGCAGGCGAGTGGTCGCCAGCCGCGTTACAAAGGGAGTAAGCACTCGGCTTCGTTCCACCGATCATCGCCTCCCCCGACTTTGATTTCATTCCTCACAACACACGCATGCATATATCAACAAGGGCAGCATCAGTTGGTTGACGCACTCGGCGAATTCTCTGCGGCCGCTGCCCAATTTGATCCCCTGAAGAATGGGGCCGTCGTCGTCGTCGGGCAGTTCATTTGAAATATATGTGAGTGTGGATGCATGTCCTCCAAGTCCTCCCAACACTGCTTCTTCTTCTCTTCATTTATATACTGGGAACGATGGAAGAAAGATGAAGTTCTCGTCATACGACGGCTGCCTCGACTGCCATGTTCTCGCCTACTTTGGTTGAGGAGAAATAGATGGGGATTCGTCGCGGGATTACTTTGACGAACTCGTTCAATGAGCAACCGACGTTTAAGGAAGAAGAAGAGAGAGGTTCTAATCCTCGACAACGATCATTTGTGACGACCGTGACATGAATGATGACGGCGGGAGAGGGTGTTGGGCCTCACTGACTACTTCTTCTTCTTCGGTGTCCATTGCCCGGACACCCTCGCCCCACCCACCCGCCATTCACCATGGTGAGTCCATGACACTCTTGTTGTTTCTACAGGCAATATACGTGCATCGATCGCTTCCTTCCGTCATCGTGCACACAGAATCCCCGCCAGAATCCCGCCGTCAGACCCGACGTGATCATCGGCTACGTATGTCTTGTCGTCACGAGTCCTCGTTGAACTCGTTCTCTCTCTTCGACCGTTATAATTGCCGTTCGAACTTCTTTCGGCAGAATTATTTATGTTGCCGAAGATGTATAGGCACGTCGTTTAATGCTCATGTCGTGAGAGTCTGCACGGTGTTTCTTTGCTTCTGCACACCCCAATCCGCCACTTGTCCCAGCATTCACCTCCCAATCATCATACCAAATGATTACAGCATCAGGTCGCGCAACACACTCATTTCCTCGTGCTTCTAAGTGCTCCTAAAATACGCATGTGTTGTATGGGCAATTAGCGACGCTGCTCTGAACACTCCTCACTCACATGCTCCGCTGTCGGTCGCAACCACTTCGAGCATGCATGTTTCTTTATTGGCTTGGACATGCTCTAGTTTGTTGTGCAGAGAGGTGACAACGAACCGCGGGGGATGCGCGTGGAGTACGAGGAGGAGATGGTTGGCCGGCAGATTTGCATGCGATCGAGAGGAGAGTGTGATGGAAAGGGCATCAGGTGACAGGAGGAGAAGAAACGCATTGTGAGGAAAGGCAGGAGGAAGAGGAGGTGGCGACCGATGGAAGGATCGTCCAGGGAAGGAGGCCGGCGGTCCTTCGACAGGCCGGCTGTTACACATCCTCACTCAACGAACAATCAGCTTCTTCTGCTTGCGTTAGTTTGTTATGATGTGATGAGAGTGTGTGCCCGGTGTGAGTGTCGCATCTCCCCCCGGGGAAGTCTCCCATTTCTTCTTCTTCTTCTGCTGCTTGGTCCTTGTCTTTGTCCGCTTATCCGGGTAACTGCACACTCCGACCATCATGTACACCGTCAATGTGTCAGAATCAACACATCCATGTTTCATCTTCTCCTACTTTCTATTCAAATTGACTTTTCTCGTGCAGGGACGCACTTTTCCCTGAGTATTTGGCCATTAGCGGACTTCCCTCACAATGCATACTCCTTTCGGCAGCCGCTACTTCAATAACTTCTTTTCTTTTTTCTCTCCGTTGACTTGCCCGCCCGCTGATTCGACTTAAGCTTGCGTCGTACTTTTGCATTTGATTGGAGTAAGTGTGTGAACATGGTGGTCGAAGGTGTTGGTTGTTGTTCTGGTGGTGTTTGTTATTGGTGGTGGTGGTGTTCGTCTGCATTCTTCTTCCTGTTTTGGGGGTCCGTTGAATGGATATGAATGCATCGCCGAGTCACCCAACACGCCTTGGCGGCAAACCTTCCACGCATTATGTCCACGGCATTCAACCGAGCACATGGGGTGACAAATCACTGAATTCTCAAACACGACGCTAAGTGGTCACGCTGCACGAATTAGCTGTTCTGCAACTATGCAACCAAGAGAATCGGCGGCCATCGTCGAACTGCCGATTCCTTCTGTGTTGGTCTCTCACATACGACGTTCCTTCTCAATGGGGTCAACTAATTCGGTTACTTTCTTTTTCCTCATAATTGTATTATTACGCCCTCTAGTAGAGTACGCATGTGTCGTCTAAAAACAGAAGTCGTTCTTTGACCGTTGTTCTTCATAATAGCACGTGTGTTATGAACGGCGTGGCGTGAGGGAGGTATAATTGCAGCTCTCCAGAAGTAATAGCAGCGTGCACGCGAGTCATTAATTTGTTGCTGTAGTGTTCGTTGGTGCACTCGTTCGTCCGTTCGTTCGTTCCTTCGTCCATCTACTCGTCCACCCATCCGTCCACCCTCACTCCGAAATGGTCGTTCCGAATAGCATGTGTCCGTGTGTGCACATCGTGCACATTTCCGATGCCCGTTTTGTTTCGACAATTGCGAACAGACAACGGCCAACAATTAACTTAACAGAGCCGCAGTTGTTTGCATTATGTGTTGTGCGGATTACATTTGAGAGGAGACGGGCGCGTTCGCCTGTGCGGCATCGGCCTCCGCGATATCGTCGACCACCCTCCCTCCCCCTCTCCCCTCACCCTCCTTCTCCTCCTCCTCCTCTTTTCAATTTCATCTTCTTATACGCTACACTCGACGTTTCGCATAAGGGCGTTTACATGTTCTGGCGTGCTGTTTTTGCTGCAAAGAGTGTGGGAGAATGTCGAGACGGCGGTCGGTGTATAACATACTATGTGTTCAGTTGATCAGAAAGTGGTCGTATTGGGAGAGGGAAGGGCATTTGTGTTGCGGGAAGTGCTGAATGAGCGTGTCGTTCATATTCGTCCGTTCCGGTGTCTGCCCGTGTGTCATTTGAATGTCTTCTCCGCCTTGTTCCTTGTTTCATCGCACCGGCTGCTCATGCTTCGGCTTCTTTTCTCCTCCTCGAATAGAAAGTAGCAGGTGACCCTTTGCCTGCTCATCGTTCCTCTTTTCCTCTCCTCCAGCATTGTCCGGCCACGTCGTTTTTGTCTGTTCGTGTATTATTCAGTCAGGAAGGCTGTTGAGTGCGAGGGAGCGTCCGAGAAGGGATCCGTTCTTCCCGCATATAATTGTTTGTTCCTTTTCGTGGTTGCCAACTCGTGTACTTTGCGTTGCTGTTTCTGCCAAACGATGATCGCGGGACGCCAATGTTTGTTTCATCTTTCACGTCTCCTCATCCACTCTCTTCATATTTCTACCCATTTCTACCCGACTTGCGAATTTTTGTTCTACTATCTTATTTAATAAATTTGCGTTTCCTTCTTTTCGTTGTATATTTTAAAGGTAACTTGTTCATGCTAGGGACTTTGTTAATTGGCCGTCATCGGTTCATGGTTCGCCTGTGATAGGCAGCAATCTGTCACGGCTCTGCCCACTTATTCGATTCTTTTCTGCTGCTTTCTCTTCTTTTTGTTCGTCGCTTGTGTTCCGTACACAACCTTCTGCATATTCTGCAGCGATCACAGTCTTTTGCATTCTTGAAAAACGGTCCCTTTCCTCAAAATGCTATGATATGTTATCCGCGCTGTTTCCCGTGTCCGATGCAGTACTCTTGCGTGATAATTGCGTATATTGGTTTGATATCGGCCTATAACTTGTTAGCATGTCAGGAGGTGGATGGGCGAAGTGTGAGGCGTCTTGCTCCCTGTAGATGTCTATTCGATGAGGAATAACTGCCTCCACTGGCTGCTCTTCGCATTTCGATGGATTGCCCTCCAAGTAATATTGGTTCGTCGACAATCTCAAGCCGTTTATGTTCGTGTATCTCACATCAATCGCAATCCAGAAACCGAAATTGCATATTAGATGAAGTGTCAAAGACTACAAATTGCAACCATTTTCCTTTGTTTTTGTTACGAGGATTGATGATTTATTTACAATGCTTGGCAGATGTAGAAAGTCGAAAATAGCTGGACATGAGTTGAGTTGCAAAACTGGAAGAGCTTGACGTGCAGTTGCAGGTATCCGGTGAAGAGTACGGTGGGAATGATTCGCCGGAATTAACGGCACTTCACATCGGCGGCGTGTTTCCAATGGAGGCCGGTGCTGGGGGATGGCCGGGTGGACAGGCCTGTCTGCCCGCCGTGAAGATGGCCCTCGACGATCTGAACAGCATGCAGACAGTCCTGCCCGGATACACACTCAATATGTACTACAACAACAGCAAGGTTGGCACGCATCTCCGAAAGGGCGATGTCTTCTAGTGTATATTTATGTCCATCTGGAGGCATTCATTAATCAGTCATTCCTATAAACCACGGCCCTTCATTCCGCTTCATATTCACTTCGAGCGAATTATTTTTGCTTTTGTTTATCCCTTTCTGCACAATTTCCGTTCCATTCTTCCACGTACCGGAAAAGCCGAAGCTGTTTTATATGCACTTGTGTCACATGTTTTACTCGCTGTTCTCTCACGGTCTTAGGGTAAATGCTTGGGAGCGCCTGAGGCACGGCGGTGAACAAACGAGAGAATCGGGGGATTCTGGACGAGGTTCTTTTGCAGTGCCAACCGGGGCTGGCCACTACCGAACTGTACGATTTGCTGTATAAACCACCGGTGAAGTTGATGCTCCTCGCGGGATGCTCCCCTGTGACGACAGTCATCGCGGAGGCAGCTCCAGTGTGGAGACTCGTAGTGGTATGTTCCCGCTGGGTTCATTTTCTCGCTTTGTATTTACTTTTCATGAAACACAAAGAAGACGCTTAGACAACGTGAATTTCATATGCAGTGCGCTTCTCCAAGTAATAATAATTCCTCTGAATGAAAGTATTTGTTGGCATTGGCGAAGAAACTCCACGTTTCCTTCGTTTTTTTCATAACCCCGTTATTGGTTCTCTCTCGAATTTTAATTATTAGTCGAAACACTGAGTGCATATTCATTATGCTTCCATGCAGAGACTGAGTGTTTCACTAGGAAGTCTGCTTCTTTATGAAGAAGAATGACATGTGCATTGAAAAGCCTCTAAATAGAAAAAAGAGAAGCATAACAATAGTACTCAAAACACTAGCAAACTTAGAATAATAATTCGGCAACTGTGCGACGGTCTTAATTGCATACATCTATTCAAGAAATATTGGGCTCACGAACTTCCAAGAAAAAACGTTTAGCAAAGAGTACAAACTATTAGATCTTTGTGCTTGGTAATCCATCAAACACATACATACATATTAAAAGCTTGTGAAAACATCAAGAAACACAGATCGAAACATATCTTGCATTATTCTACTACAATCCATTATTATCTACCAACAACTTATCTTTGAAAGCCAGAATCGTTTTTGCGTCGTGCAAGGACTAACTGTGCTAAAGACAACGAGTTGAACATTAGCCGTCATTGAAAGGCGTAAATGGCAGTGATCAGGAAGTAGCAGCTCGTTGAGCGAATCTTTCGTTGCCTTTCACTTACCCTTTTCGGCATAACTATATTGCTTTGTAACGAAATTGTTGCTGCTTCTATGTGAGACGAATTCAATGGCCGCTTTCGAGTTATCTTTCTTTGAGTGAGAATTTTGTCGCCCAAAACATGCGCACACATTTGGATGTGTGTGCTTGAAGCGGTAATGGCGACATGCACCCGAGTATCCAGTGGAATATTTCCGCTCGCAGAGCGTTCACGCAAACACAAGAAACATGAAGGGGTCGTGCCATTTTGCAGACTTGTGAAATTTGGCAGGCAGCTTTTACTGTAACAATTGAATGTGCCGTGCTGCTTGTACAAGTAAGGCATTATGTAGTAAATTACTACCATGTATAACAACTTTCCAAGGTTAACCTTTCTTGTGATTTCAGTTGTCGTATGGAGCGAGTTCGCCTGCGCTTTCTAATAGGAAACGATTTGAGACTCTATTCAGGACGCATCCTTCTGCCAACATGCAAAATCCAACAAGGTTCTTTGTTGCTTCTCATTGTGCATGGATGTTATTCTTCTCTTTGTAATTTTTGTTTGTGTTCAGGATCAAACTCATAGAAAAATACAACTGGAAGCGAATAACTATCCTGCAGAGTGTCGAAGAAGTGAGTTAACTCTTGCAATGTTGAACTCATGCTTGAACTTCGCTACTTCGGGCAACGAAAAAGTGAAATCGTCTGGAAATGGATGTCTCACGAGTGGTAGCACACACATATATATTGGGAGAGATCTGAGAGGTAGTATGCCGATAGAGGGAATTCCATTTCAAAGTGTATCGGCCTTTCGAATTCATGTGCGAAATTGAGGTGTTCACATCAACGGCGAAAGATCTGGAAGAGTCATGTAAGGAGAAGGGGATTCGGGCCGAACGACAGAGCTTCTACGGAGATCCAACCGATGCCGTCAGGACACTCGTCAGACAAGACGCACGGATCATCTTCGGACTCTTCTATGTTACTGAGGCTCGCAGAGTATTGTGTCAGGTAAACACACGATCGCATTTGAAGATAAGCGCAAATTGAAGCAACCGCAAACACAAGCAGAATTAATCGGCCCATTATAGTGCTTTGTCTGAAAGCACGGTGATTGAACGCCTTCCCACGCAGCAAAGATTAGCATATTATGCTTGACAGACAAAACAACCATGACTTTTACTTGATTTGTGAGTGCTATTATGTTATTAAAGTGGAGATGGCCAGCAGATGGCGATTCCCAGCTATGCAAAAAATGTGTATTATGCTCTTGTGAATTTGTCTTCCTGTATCTCGTCCTTCTGCGGATGATTTGATCGATCACATAAACATCTCGCGGACTCCCCACGAGGCGCGCTTCATATTATAGGCGGCAAATTGGAAATAATCATCGCCATCGCAGTTTCTATCATCATGGGAATACACAGCCACGACACTATTTGTGGGTGATGGGATAACTTGCACTAGAAGGGGTCGCCATTCTATCGCCACTCATCTCAGAGATAGTTCTTGCCGGGAATCGCTTCCCACGAGGGTTTTCTTCACTCGTCCGATTGCTGCTATTCCGATAAGATATATTAGATTGAAACACAATTGAAGCCGTTCTTCTCTCTTTTTCTCTTTCGAAGGGATTGCACCAAACGAAGGAGGGAGGCTAAGGGGTGCCATTTTCTAACTTGCAGCGTATAGAGGTGGCTACATTTTTCACCAGGGAAGCTTGTATCTTGACAAGGCAGAACATGCGACACTACAAATAATTTAGGCATACAAACAGAAGCTGGTCGGGCCGAAACACGTGTGGTTTCTGATCGGATGGTATGCAGACACATGGTATCTGCCACATCCGGAAGAAGGTCTCAACTGCACATCAGAACAGGTAAGGGTGAGATGAAGAAAAGTGAAAAAGTGTGGACGTGCTTCGCAACAATAAAATGTATTGTAAATAGTGTATTCTTCTACAATATGGAATAAAATTACCATGAATGCAAAACAAGCATAATTATTATATACTGACAAACCTTTCTTACATAAACATGTTTTGCTATCCTTCTTTCTAAACGAGGATAGCATGAACCACATTATGCTTTCTTCGCGCTGAACACCAACACATTGAAGGGTTTCTGCTAGTTGTATCCAGCAGCTGCATTACAGATGACCGAAGCTGCCCAATATCATTTCACAACGGAGAGCATCATGCTGAGCAGAAGTCATGAGAAGACGATCAGCGGAATGAGTGGGCCGGAATTCGAAAGGAGGCTAACAGATGCAATCGATGGCGATCCGGCAAATACGGGAGGATTCCCAGAAGCCCCACTCGCTTACGATGCAGTCTGGTCTGTGCATCGCACAGAAGAATCAGATACAACCCTTACATTGGAGAAATCTGTTGAAGGATGTTCTTAGCTTGTGGATTACCTAATACACATGTGTTAACGGTTCCAGCCGTGAGCTAAGACGTTGCAGGGCATTGGCTCTCGCATTCAACTGCACGATGCGACATCTGCCGCCCGGGGTGAAACTGGAGCATTTCACGTACGACAACGAGCAGATAGCGAAGATCCTCTTCGAGTGTGTGAAGAACACATCTTTCCGCGGAGTATCGGTACGTCCCTCGATTCGTTGAATTCCCTCTTTCAGGGTAATGTTATGTTCTCGGATTCGGGTGACCGAATAGCACGCACGCAGATAGAACAATTGCAAGGTACGAGATCCTTTGCTGGACCAAGAAAAATGTTCCGTGTATCCTCTACTACGCGGTAGCGAGAAACCTGATAACACTGTAAATAGCACAGAATTAAAATTCATTTACAAAAAAATGTAAGCACTACTTAGTGAAAGAAAACACGTTTCACAAACACTTTTCCTTTATCTTCCAAAGAGAAAGCAAAAAAACAAAGTTGAGACAAATTGGCTCTTTTGGTGGTTCGTAGAATGTTCATCTCGATGACACCCTAGAACAAAACTTACTATCGCTTCATAATCACCGAGGAAGAAACTGTGTTAGGCCATATTAGCATATTTCCTGATGTCAAAGGACATGCACTGCTGAGTAAAAATTGGACATTTCAGATGGCAAATACGTTGTGTTAGGATATTATGACAATGCGAAACAGGAGTTGGAGTGGCATGATCGGGAGAAATGGCACGGGTATCGGGGGCCTCCACCCGATTCAACCATAATCAAAAAGAGTATTCTTACTGTAGCTGTAGAGGTACGTTCATCTCTCAAATATCTCGCCTTTCCAGTTATATTATTTAGTGGCTTTGTTCGTCGTTGTGGGTCTGTTTTTGTTCCTCCTCAGCTTCATATTCAATACGAAATACGGATATCGCGGGTATTGTTTCCTTCCATTCGGACCACTTTTTTATTGCTTTCTTGCACACGAATGGTATAATAATGGTGCAACAAAAAGAAAAAAGAAACAAGTACATGTATGATTGACTTTTAACACCTGGAGATGTTCTTTTCAGTGTCATAGTGCAGTCACAGCCGCAATGCAACAACGTCTTTCTGGCGGGCTGTGCCTTGAGCTGCGCCTCGCTTTTACTTATGGGTCTTCCGGCAGCGGGTTTGGAATTATCGCCAGAATCGTTCCCACTAATTTGTCATGTACGTCATCTCATTTTTATTTGTGTCTATGTTACTCAGATCATTCCACATTTTTGATTCTTATGCAATTTGTACAAAACATCTATCAAGCAGTAACTGCTGAACGAAACAATAACCATTGCATGAAGGCAGCATTGGATGAGCATCGGTGTTTCAGTCTCGTATCTCGATACTCATGGTTGGATTCACATTCGCATACGGTTCCATGTTCGCAAAAGTTTGGATAGTACATAGGATAGGTGCGTCGGAGAATCAGCAGATCGCCAGTCGCCAGAAGGACGAGGTATCGCCTTATCCTCTCACAATTGTCACCAACAATAACAACAAAAACAACAACAACATCCAACTGTAATTCAACTACTCTGATTCTTCGCGTTCTCTTACTAACTCCATATAATCTGTTTATCCATTCTGATATAACTGTGTTTATTTTTTATTTTCATTTTTCCTCATTCGCCTCCCCATTCGGGCCTTGCTCCTCCTCCTTCTCCTCTCTCCTAACCGGCCTGGCCTGACTGTCCCTTTCCTCCTAACAGGCCTGGTTCCAGAAGCTAATCGAACAATTTGCAGTACAAGCCCTTGTTGAGTACATACACAGAGAAGGTAAGTGGAGGGAATCGGAATATGATATGATGGGTGGCCGTTCCCGAGGGCCTTCCCCGCACGTCGTCCACCATCTCTTTTCTCTGTCCACCATTCACTTCGAGGCAGTCTGCTCCTCACTGGCAATGGCTGCTTCTGTCCTCTCCTTTCCCGTTGTTGTGTCCCATCCACCCAATCATCGACGGACGATCATCTTTGGATTCTTCGATAGAAAAGCTTCCTGTCCATGGCATCTCTCTTTCCACATGTTGCCCCCGTAGATGGCACCCTTTATTCTGTCGCCCAAACACCACGCAAAAGTGCCTCCACCGGCCATGTGCTTTATCTTACTTAGCATGCGGTTGGGTCCACGTCATTTAACGAGTTGCGGAACCTTGAGCTGTTCACTCCAGACTTACTTGGAAATTATTACGGGAATCCCTTGGCGTACGCATGATTCCTCTTTTCTTTATTTTCATTCCCATCACACCCGGTACTCTTATTTCAATACTTTATAATTTTTTTTATAATTTCCTTTTCCTCTCGTTAGGCCTTCTTTTCTTTTTTATTTAAGTAGCAAAAGTCTGCAACGGCAACACGCGGAACGCTGGAAACACATTTTGAGAGCAGAAAATGAATAGTGTGGCCGTTGCAGGCGTTGTTTGTACGGGGAAAGATAGAAGATGGTGGCGTTGGGTGGTTTCTCGGTATCAGTCTGCTCTAGGAGGACGGCACGCCGTGGGAGAACATCCGGACGTTGATAGCCTCCATGGTCGGCCGGCCGGCCTACGCGGCCGGCGTGCTGCGCAAGAGCTCGTCGCCCTCCTACGGGTCGTTGATCGCGCGAAGAAACAACCATCTGAGTCAGGTCACTACTGCTGGTCGATGAGATGAGAATGATGATGATGAACATGCACTCTCTCTCTATCTATCTCTCTGTTCTTGCACGACTTGGCATGTCTCCGATGTCGTCGACGGCACAGCATGGCCACCACACCACCGCATTCCTCCATTCCACTATCCCTCCTCTACACTTCCTCCTCTTCTTCTTCTCTTCGCTTCTGTAGACGCTAGTTTGGTTCACATTTCACTTCACTCTTCCCCCCACCCACCTTGCCTCATTTTTTTGGTTTCCTTTCCCCTGAGTTGCACAACCTGAGTTTGCATGTCGACTAACCTCGCGTAGCGGAAGAAGGAGATTGGGTGAATGTGGACAGACTGAATGCACTGTCAGTGACTCGTGTGCCCCTCGTCGATTCCTCTTCCACAATCTCATCGTGTGCCGTCCACTGTCGACGGTCAACAAGCACGTGCATGACATGGCCCGATTTCAGTGTGGAAGGGGTGTTTGATCGATGAATAGAAGGACACTGTGGTGCTATCGAAAACGAATGCGATCAGACACCTCTTCGTGTACGAGAAGGCGAATAGAATTTGACAAGTTCTTTCAGCCGGTCGCTGCTGTCAAGTTCTACGTAGTGATCGTCGCGTTCTTCGTTGTCGACGTCGTCATCGTCGTTGCTTGGATTATCATCGATCCATTGCAACGGATAGAACAACGATTTCCTCTCCAGGCAAGCTACAAGTAGTCAGAGCACCCTGTCTATTAATCTAATGGAGGATTTTTAGCTTAGAAAAATAGTAGTTATTTGATGTTTTAGGATCCCGCAGATGAGGATGAGGACATAAAACTGTTACCAGTTCTCGAACTTTGCCAAAGCGAGCACCAACATGTCTGGACAGGTGAAACTTGGATCTACCTAATGTATAGTTACTCATACAGTGAAATTTATTCGCTATCGTGGCAGTGACCATGAAGATCTTCTCACGAATACGTTGTCGAAAAGTCAATCGGAAAATGGCAAAATTTGCAGTTGAAAAAGAGAACAGAAGATGTGTCGGGAAGAGGTTTATATCATGCAGGGTAGCCGTCACAATCCAACAGAGCGGTGCAGTGCAATCTGGCCTAGGGAAGAAGATGCATTTCTCATTTCCTCTCTTTTGTCCCTCTTTTTTTCTGAATCCGATGATTTGTGACTTGGTGATGGTGGTCGATATACGAAATACCATGACGATACCATGCAAGACATGTCGAAGGCCTCATTCGAGGGATTACCTTCGGTGTAAGATGGGGAGGCGATAGCGAGTGGCGTATCACACGGCAGTGAAAACACTAAGGAAAATACACAAAAATACGTCCATTCAAATGACTGGTCATTCTCTAAAAAGATCTGACACTGTCAAACCCGCTGCTGAACAGCGCAGTAACCCGTTTTACAAATGGAGATTACCATGTCATACGAACGGATCATTTTCAGGAATCATACTAGGATACAAATGTCTCTTGTTGGTTTTCGGCCTCTTCTTCTCATATGAATCGAGGAATCTCAAGCTGCGCTATGTAAACGATTCGAGATTTGTCGGTCTCGCCATCTACAATGTGGCTCTTCTAGCTCTTATTATAGGTGGGCATTTGGCAGTAGTTATCTCTGCAATGCTGTTTCACTGAAATCGCACATCATTTTGCAGGTCCAACTGTAACGTTGCTTATACGGAATCAAGCAAACGCCAACTTTGCGTTTACGGCATTCACCGGTATGAATGTCCAGCAAATATGAATCAACAAACGCATTTCAGTAATACTTTGTACATATATATCGCTGGGCTTGATATTCGTGCCGAAGATTCGCTTCATTATGAAGGTTCCCCCATCAAGAGATGAAGTACGTGTAGTTTTGCACATAATAATGCAATTTCTAAGAGTTCGAGGAAACCATTTATGGCAGCTGTTGTTATTAGCGTAATTGCCGTGGGGCATGAAGTGGGGGTGGCAAAGGGATGTAGCAATGCTGCCAATTATGAAACATGGGGGTCATTTGTGGAGATTGCTTATTGTATGTTTATGTACATAATGAGGGGGGGAGGGGATATCTCGCTAGCGATACAAAACAACAAGCGACACTGTTCTTTCGATTTGTTAGAAATTCACAGAACTCTCAAAGGCATTTCGTTTCGTAAATGCAAAAACTCAAGTAACTGTATGTAGCTCAAGTAACGTTAACATGCATCAATCAAAAATCGTAAATGAATAAAAAACAAATTTAATTTTCAGGTGTTAGCCAATGGGAACGGCTCGCTCACCAAAGCAGAACAGAAAAGATTTGAACAGGTGTTGCGAGAAAACGAATCACTCGACAGGCAGCTCGACGATGTTCGTTGTTCAACGTATTTCGTAATCAGCCCTTTCTTACTCACAGGTTCTCGATGTAATCAAAGTGACGTAAAATGTAAATAGCCTGAGTCAGTCTGAATCAAATCGAAGCACATTCATCGTCATTTTAGATGAACGAAAAGATCGGTCTGTGCCAAGAGCGATTAGCGTTCTTGCTGAAGGAGAAGAATGGAGGCGAATCATCGGAGGAAGAGCGCCCGATGGTGGAGGAACGGCCCTCCGGCCCTCTGCCCACCCTCTCCCTCTCCGATGACGATAATCCATCCGTCTCCTCCCCGACCACTCTCACCACAACCGCCCTCATCGAACTCCAACCGAGTTTCGCCGATTCCACGGGTGAGACAAGACACGTATTCCACCCATCGGCACTCCCTCCTTTCCTTTGCCTCGGATTCGCATTCAAAATGAGAGCTATATCTTTCTTCGTAGAAGGAGAGAAAAAGTGTGAGCGTTTGGGGTAAATGGAAATATACTGTGGTTGATGGAAGATTGTGTCCGGCTGGAGAGAGATATGTATGCCTTGACATCTTGTGACTGCCGGGTCAGGTCGACCAGTCTTGTGTTCGGACGATGACTCGCGCCCTTCACGTGGCAACTCCGCATGAACCATCACTTGAACAACAAAAACCCATCGGAAAGTAATAAAAAACATTGAGGAAAGAGAGGGAGAGAGATGGGGAGAGAGAGAGCGAGAGAGAGGGAGAGAGAGGGAAAGAGAGAGAGAGAGGGAGGGAGAGGGAGGGAGGGAGAGGGAGGGAGAGAGCTCTTCGATCACCCCCTTGAGGAACAAAAAACAGCAACACAAGTCACAGGAGACGATTGTTGGCTTTGGGCTGAGTTGTTTGAGAATGAGAATGGACCAAGTAGAGACCAGCTGAATGTTGTTCTCAATCGGCCCTCTGTTCTACTTTGCACTTTCTCCTCACAGACAGCACCCATCCATTTTCAGGTCGATACATGCAATATGAAGAGATGGACAACTGTTCGAGTTCATCTGACGAAATTCTGTTATAATCCTCTGGACGCCAGTGTATATTCTTCCTTAGCTAACATACAATTCCCATCTCTTCTCCTCTCATCACCTCCTCACATTTCTCCCTCCCTAACTTATTCTGAACAAATGGTGTTATTCTCATCTTTCAAAGACTTTCGCTTGTCCGTATGGTACACTCTCGTCTCATCATTGATTGTCTCGTTCTTTTACAGATGTTCACTGCTTATTCTGCTCATCGCCTCACTTGCCTCAATGCTCTTACAGTCCAGTTCGGGCCGATATGTGTATATTATCATCTATTCGATAAATGTATGACATTATGTTCACATCTGTTCGAACATCTAACACAACAAAGCTACGTTGACATTTGTCGTTTGGACGTGGGTGCGCCCTCTCCTACCATCGCCATTCATTATTGATATAGTTATTTGGATGTTATTTACTGTGTGATCGATTCAATGAAACGAGCGGGGATTATCACTGAGTGGCAAAAACATTCGAGACTGTGAGACAATTGAGCGCCGGGAACAGTCGTCATGCACGGTAATCTCTTTGATCGACAGCTCGCTCGCCTTATCGAAAGGTGTGAGAGGCGAATCAGACAGCGAGCTGCCACAACAGCTCCACAATCACATTACCGACTTTTCGTTGCATTCTGGCACTCGATGCCCATTTCGAAACACATACACATACACACACACATACACACTGACGTGCATTGTCTACTGCTGCTCGGTTTTTACAAGCCGGCGTTTCGAATATGCATCGGGCCATTCTCGTCGAGCCATTCTTCTTTCCATTCCCTTCCACTCCCCATTTCTCTCCCCATATGCCTTCTATCACCTCTTATCACTGTCCCTCACTCTCTCCGCTCCATAATTTTCCCCGTTTTTTCCTCATATCCTCCTCACATTGATGATGTCTGTTAACTCTGCGAGTGGACAAACGTCATTCTGGCATTAAATAACAGCGAGGAGCAATGGAAGAGGGTAGGCGACATTGTTTAGACGGGATGGAACCGAACACACAAAAGGAGTGAATAAGTGTTTGTTGTGGGGGAAATTATGGATATATGGTCGGCTGGCTCGCCCCCGTTCCTCCCTTCTCCAGATGTTTCGCCATTCCGAACATCGAACACTCTCCCGGAATCGATTCTCGGGCTCCAACATGCACAATAATATAAAAAAGACGAAGTTGGAACGCCGAGCTGACGGAGCATTTGGGGGCACGAGAAGGGAGAAAGGGAGTGGTGGGGGAGGGATGAGATGGGTAAAGGGGAACAGGGACACATGAGAACAAGAGAAACAACTGAACAGCCAGATGGTGACCGCACCCTGTACGCATGATGGCATCCCGTATTACTGTCATCAATCCCCAGTAAGTACACATCGATCTATTGCATTCCCTATCAGCCATTCTCACCCTGCCACCCCTGTGACCACCATCTGGTCCTCCCCACCTGATCATGCGTGACTCCATTCTCTCCTCGATGACGTGGCCGGAGGGTGCCGGCCGGGGGGCAGTGGAGGTAGCCGTTGTCCATTCACTGTGCCACAACCAGCTAACCACACTGCCTCCCAGCTGCGTCGGCCTGCGTCGACTGACGACAAGAGACGGGGATTGGAAACGGAACGGGGCAGAGTGGGCGGACGGCCACCGCAACGGGGCAACGCATTGCCAGCACAGCAAGAGGAGGAGACTGGCAGATGTAGACAAGAAGACACAGAACAACAAGAGAAGAGAAGGAGGGAAGAGGGACGAAGGGGAATCGGGCATCGACGGATGGACAATCAGCTGATGTGAACGGGCAGAAGGCAGTAGGGGCAAAAGGTAGAAAGAGGTACGAGAGCACAGAGAAGCAGAGATGCGGCAGAGACGGAGAGGAAGTAAGCGAGAATGTGTATATACTGTCTGCATACCAACAAGATGCATTTACATTTCTGGATCGGTCAGAAGTACCATGTGAATGCAACTGTTGATACAATGACGGTGATCGACACGTGTGGTTCTCGCTGAAGGGAGGAAAGGGAACAGAATAGGGTCGGAGATGACGAAACATGATGACAAGACACAGGAAAGGACGATAGAAGACATCGACTCCATCATCCACTCCACAGGGCAACCACTGCCATTGTGCACCGACGGCTAAATGAAAGTTTTCATTCGAGTTGGCCAATCCCTCATCCCTACATATATCCCATATCCCATTTGTATGAAGGTGGCCAGCCATTCACCGGATATTGTTAATAATTGTTGAGAACGGGGAGCGTGTTTTTGTGTTGTATATGTGCTAGGAAGAGAAGGAAAGAGTTTGTGATGGTGGCAGGAGAGGCCATCATTGGGCGCGCTCTCTTCGTCGAGATGATGAAGGTGAACGGACAAAAGCGACAAAATACGCCAAGCTGCGTGTTCCGGAAGGCAGATGACGTCCGTCGTGTGCTATTCACCCTCACTCACACCATTTCCCCTTCTTATATCAATGGCTCATTGGATATTAAAAAGACTCCCCTCCCTCATCTCAATCGCATTTTCGAATGAATCTCACTAATGCGTGTGCATTTCATTGGTGATTATTAAATGATGACCGATCACTTCTTAGGCTAGCATCTGTTTCCGATTTGCGCTATTCTTACACCGACCTCCTTTTTCATGTTCTTTCTATTCTTCCCTACGGCCATTGCTTGTTCGCATCAGTTGCTGCCTAAAAAGTTACTCAAACATTAAAAAACTCTATAATATATCACAAATTTGTTAGGAAAAATGTTCATAAATACCTATTTGTGATGTCGCTTCCATTATTCCACGGGAAAAACACTCCTGATATAACAGACAAAAAGGCAGCGTGTAGAACAACGAGGTATGGAAAATGCTCATTCCGAAAGGGCGGAATCGTATCTCAATGAATCGAACAGATGAATGGTAACAATTCCCCTGGAAGAGCAAAATAAGAATACAAACACTGACACTGAAGGTGATAGATACAGGTTGGGAAGGGCAGTGATCACGGAATATGCCTGAACAGTGTATTTCTTATACATGATTCTGAGAAATTACATGCAACCGCACAAAACACTAACCGTTGCGCTCGATTAGCCACTTGAATGCCTATGCGACATTGCCAATGTGAGATGGCGGATGGACGGATATCCTATTAGTACTGACAGGAGACGAACATGATCTGCACATGGACAACCCATCTTGTCAAAACATGCTGCGCCTAACTGCAACGTATTCTCAAACTACGCTGTGCACTCTATGCAGAACGTATCCGTGTTACTTAACCTTTGTAATGCAACAAGTTGGCTATTTCCGCGAAAATACATGTTCTAAAGCATCTCCCAATATGAGCTTAGGCTTCTACTGCGACCACGCAAGTGTCTCAAAGGCAATAGAGACCCCCCCTATCCCTAAACCTGGTGCTGGCCGGAGGGCTAACCAACCAACCACTTCCTGGATGAACCTCACTCGCACACTGATCGCTGCTACTTCAGGACACACTTCGAATTGGCCAGGATTAGGGTCAGAATGGAGAATTGCATTCGAATGAACACTCGCACAGGGGAACAATACCCTGCGAATATGCATATCCGGCTTAGCCATCATCCATATTCCGATATGCGAATGGCCATTGTACGGCAACCGACTTTCATCCCCGGATTATTCAATTGGACATGTGTACAATGGACAGCCTTTCCTGACTGTTCATCGTGATTCCTGTACCAAACATAATATGACTAAATACGAATGCATGCGAACTGATATCACACGCATCATGCAAAACCATCCTTGCCATGAACTCCTGCCATACGCGTGACATGTTTCATTTTGTACAAGCATTTCTTCCATACTTACACGTAACATAATGTCCACATACAGGAAATATGGACAATATTGCCACGCGGCACACAACTTAATTGTGGTGTCACCGTATTTGGTGGTGTGCGCCAAGATTCCTAAGATAGGGTCTAACAGTGTGTGAGAGTTGGAAGTACAGGAGGTTATGAAATAAATGCATGTTTATTTGTATGTTTATGTTGCACTTGTTCCTACCAGTGTTTAGAATTTCTTTATTGGTATGATTGGAATGTTACAGAGCACCTCCGGACGAGTCGACCCCAAATGTCCTTCTGGCGACTCCCCTCCCGGAATGGACAGAAACAATGAAATCAAGGAGTGTTCAGGTCAGACTGCCCTCTCATCGATTCATTCGCTGCCATTTTATCAATGCCGAAACAGATAATACACTGCGATAAATAAGAGCCCGGTGTCCGGGAACAGTCTTCCTTTGTGTACGAATGATTCAGCTGCAGCTGTAATCCATTTCGAATTCGGTGATCGGTTGTTTTGCTTCATCCAATTCGCTCATTTATGGCATCTGACGTGCAAGAACGGCGCGAGTTCTTACTTTGTCGTATTTCTCTTTCGGAATGACACTTACAGCCTCTGATGTTTTCTTGCTTCTCTGCTTTGCGTCATTAGTTGAGTCGGGATATTTTTTGTGCGTGATCGTAACAGTGCGAAACAATCAATGTCTTATCAGGCTGCATTCGCTCTACTATGGAGCATAATTAGTCAGTATGATAACAAAACATGTCAAGTGAAATGGTTCCTTCACGTTTAATTTGAAGTGGAAAAGAGGGGGAACATTGCATCTATTTCGGATTGCTGTGAATCACGGTGTTAACGAAAGTGATAAAGTAAATTGCAGATAATCCGGAGCGTGCGGAATTAGGCGAGAGAGTGCACAAGTGGATCAACCACAAGTCGTTCTTCATCTGTGCCGAGGCCGAGGTCGACGCGTGTTTCGTACTCGCGAAAGAAGAGGGGCAGAGGGAGGGAAGGGCGGATGAGGAAGGGGAAGGAGAGAGGGACGAGGACAAGAGGGACCACCCAGGGGACGAGGACACCAGGGACCACCCAGGGGACGACGACGAAGGAGAGGAACACGGTTAGCAACCATTCAGCTGCACTCATTCAATATGACGCATCCTTCGATTGCTCGGTTCAATCAGACACCATTGACAATTTTCCCAACCTTATAGTTCCCTGATAAGTATATGTACTAGGTTATTTTTCTTAGATATGCAACGAAATAGTGCTTATGCTCAGATTTTAAAAAAATCCATTGTTTGTGAAATACAAGCTTAGAAACGATCAACGCACTGTGTAGTTGTCAGGCAAAAGGCGCAAATATCATATCACTCCTTGATACAACCTTTTATTTGACACAACCAAGTGGCTCTTCAGAAGAGAATGACGTCCACTTAAATGATGCAACTGTTTTTAGGTTTATACACAGGGGGGATATACCGAAGAGTGAGCGCCGATTTTACCCTTTTGAAAACAATTTTCTACTGCTTGTTTCGTTATTGAAAACTTTTGATATGTCCGTACTCTGCATTCTCCCTCATCAATAACACTATTTTTGCACCACCTATGCTGAATGCGAAATATTAACAAACATTTGGCAGGAAAACAACAAATAGTCGAAAATTTACTTTCAATAAGCCCAAAGTGGGAATTTATTCGCGATTTAAAAAAGTCCTGAAAGATATTCATTCTTAGTCTATTGTTACAATGCTCTACAAAACCCACGGGGTTAGTCTTATAATTTCATGTTCGTCGAATACGAACCCTTGTTAGTATTCTAGATTAGCTTGCACAGTATGTACAATTGCATATGCCGTCAAATATCATAAAGGGAAAATATTCTTTTGAAACAATCAGAGAAAGAAAATATCACATATTGAGCGATATGTCCACGTGTACAATGGCAACACAATGCGGGCTCCCCCGGCCACCAAGCAAATCACACACAATTATTACGCGATGGAATGTAATGTTCTTTAATGAGCGATTAGTACCATGTTTAGCATTAGAAACTAGAATAATGTCATGCAATGGAGTGTTAATTAAAACACTATTAGTCTTCTTATCATGTTGTATTATGATATTCTGCAGTAAAAATCATTGTAAGTTGTATGTATTGTAGAAGAGAAGAAGACATTGTATGGCAAGCTTGACCGGCTTGCATCCCGATTAGCGAGTGATCGAAGAGCGCAAGCGATTGTCGTCATGCTCTCGATCGTGCTCTCACTCGATGCTCTCTTCCTCATCAGCACGTATGTTTTTGCGTATTTGTCCTTATTTTCTGTTCTCTATCTGTGTATCTTTAGCAATACTTATTTAGCCATAAGACAAACATATCTTCTTGTTTGTTCAATTTTTTTCCTATATTACAAATTATCTTGTCCGTTCAGAGAGATTCTCCGCCATGCTGGAGGAATGCGACTACGGGAAGCTCGACCACAGAAGCCGTTCTTTCCTTCTTCCTCCAAACCATATCTCGTAGATTATTTCCACGGTAACACGGTCACAATGAAAGGCGAGGTAAGTCATATTGTCACGCTTTCGAACAATTCATATCATTATGCAATTATTGTGCTAGAAGTGTTTCATTTTGTTTTATGTTAATCAAGGAACTACATTTGCGTTACCTTTGCCCAGTCAAGCCTTGTCAAAGTTGTTAGATTTCATTGATAAGCTTCAAACCTTGAATAAATGTTACCAGTGGCTGTGGTTACAGACTGCGCCCGAATGGAGTGTCGTAATGTATTATTCGCCGTGGTGTCTCCATTCGATGGCTGCTCGGCGACCATTCGAAACCGTCGCCAGGGTATTCTCCACCCGCAGAACAAAGGTCTGCCTCAAGTACCTTTCCTCAGCACAAGACACCAAAATCAGAAAAAAAGTACATGTAATAATGTTGCTACGTTGAACACTGCCCGAATTCAAAATATTTCATTTTTAAGCCTTTAAAAATGATTGTATATTACAGATCAAGTTCATCGGCATGAACTGCTTTGCGCCGAAGGGAAAGTGCAAGCAAAAGTACAAGTTGACATCGTACCCGATCATTGTTGCGTATTCCGATGGAATGAGCTTCGTGTATCGGGGAGAAATCGCCGCTGACCATTTGTATATGTTCGTTTCAAATCCTTCCATTATATGCTATCCGGCACAAGAACCATCATGCACGAAGTAGTCGTATTCTTGGAAAGAATGAATGCGAAATTTCGTTCCTCTAAAGGAAAAGCAATCAAAACTATCTCATTTTCCTATTTAAAACTTTTTCAGATGGATAGATCGGTTAGTGCATCCGATCAAATATGTTCATACGGACGAACAATTATCGCTTGCCGCAATGTCATATCATAATGTGGTGATAGGATATTTTCCATTCCATGTAAGTTTTCCATTCTACGTTTCAATACAATTTCTTCATTCAGACCTTAGATTATACTCCAAACGGGTACTCTTCATATCGTAAAGCTGTTAGATTATTCCATACGGGTAAACCAGGTTAGTTGCCTCTAATACTGATTATTTTACTTTATTCTTGTAAAAAAATTCAATGTTATGCTTACTGTCTCTTTATATTACTTCTCCTGTTTTTCTCGCCAGTCGACCGTCATGTATCATTGCCTCGAATTACGGATCCTCACCATTGAATCTTTCAGAGTGTATGGAAAGCGAGTTCTTTGTGATAACGAATGGATCCCTTGCCATCTCGTACGGGTTATACGAAGGGGCGATCGTCCACCATTCTCTGTCGGGCACCGTCTCCCTCTTCCAGGATGCGCATACTCATGACAAAATACTAGAGTTTATTCATGCCAAGAACAAGTCTCCGACTACCATCAATTTCCTTCGATTAGGTACACAAGCTTCATTTATTACATGCAAGTTTTGAGTTTCAGGCTTGATATTATGTAAAATTTAATTTAATAGCAGCCATATGTTGCTTCCGCAACTAATAAGACTACCTTGCGAAACCGAAATGTGTGTTCATATGTGTTTCAAACATTGCCCTATTCGGCAATACTTTTCTAGAAACGATGTTACTTGCTTGCAGATGGGATGTACGAGAAACGAACAACAATTCTGTCCGAATTGATGCATCTCGGTCC
This sequence comes from Koerneria luziae, assembly GCA_014805365.1. Taxonomy (NCBI): domain Eukaryota; kingdom Metazoa; phylum Nematoda; class Chromadorea; order Rhabditida; family Neodiplogasteridae; genus Koerneria; species Koerneria luziae. Next base: position 44,157 of record JACMIJ010000004.1, on the reverse strand, counting down.
TCTCGTCGTGCTGGCCACACATTTCCGTCCTCTTTACCCTCCGGGTGGCGCTCACTTGGACATCTTCAAACAAGTCAGAACCTTATTTTCAAAGACTGCATGACCTTAGCATCCATGTGATTGCAGGTATTTCCCGTGTTAAATAGTGCCCTTGAATATCTCTTAACACCAATATGTTGTCTTGACTCGTGATATTTTCCTGCAAACGTTCACACGGCTCGTGACTGGGTGTAAACAACGTTTTCCGGTTTCTGTACCGTAGCAATTTTTTTCCTGCAGGTGGCACTGGAGTATTGGAATTGTGATGAGGAGCAACGGAGGCTGTTCTTACCGACCAGAAAAGAGGAAGTGGATCGAGCACAGGAGGAGATTCGCCTCCGTCTCATACGGAGAGACAAAGAAATCTGTCGAGAGGAAATTACCCTTCGAGAGGTACAGACACTGTTCCCCATGAACACAAAAAAGCAAGCAGAATGTAATGTTTAAAAGAAGCTTATATATGTCGAGAAGTCTCAATATAATGAAGCTTTGGAGGAGTTCGTTATTTTCCGTTTTTAACACATCGCCTTCAAGACGCCTACACTTACGGCACCTTCACACACAGAAATAAATTATACTTCGAATCGGCAATTAGCCGATGTTCCCAGCAAGCACTTTGACAAAAAAAGTCGAATGAAAAGTACACACAAATTAGATAAGATATCTTTATTTACGAGCACCTAGGCCACGATTAGAGATCCGTAACTGGAAGGATGCGACGTGAACTTGTCTTTGTTAATTACATATCATTGAGGTTATCCTAATTACCATAAAGATAACGCTGGAAAAACGAAAGGCTGTAAGATGTTTGATTCGTTACTACTTTTGATAACGTAAAACAGGCCAAGGCTAATAACGATTAACTTATTAAGACTTATTGGATGACAAGTTACAAAAGGACGAATAATTATGTTGTAGCATGATTGTACGTGGCATGACTGTTGGTGGTTCAATTTTAAAAAGGGGTCGGGAACACTCCATGCTTTGAAGCAACAACAGTATTTCGATACACACATGCTTACCCCCTAACATATGTTGCAGGTCAAATATGGACACGTTTTTCCATAACTAAATGCGCGTTTCACGACTTCATAACCCATTGCATTCAGCTGGCCGCGTGTTGTGACCGAACGTTTGCATTGTTTCCCCGAGAAGACATGTGCAAATCGAGTCGTGCCTTCGAATATCAGCACTATTGGGATGTACAGTATTGTGAATTGCTCGGTGCAGCAGAAGGATGTACGAGAAAGAGGACGATGTTCTTCGGGGAGAACGCCATCGGAACGGATTCCAAGGAATGTACAAAGACCAGCTCCCTCATTGATGCAGGTAAGAATTACATTACTTTGCGGTAATTCCCTTTCTTAAGATTTTAAATACCACTATGATTACCTTATCTTCATAACTCTCTACACATGATATCACACTATAGAGATTATGAAAAAAGAGTATTTTTTGGCTTTTCAATGGGTGGCTAAGGGGGCAAAAGCATGAGCAATCGGTGAGTATCAATCCTTCAATCATACTTTTTGAATCCGAACAGACTAACGAACCCCCATTTCATTCGCTCGTAGTAATAGTAGCCAGTGATTGCTTAGAGTGTTGCGCTAAGTGAACTCTAATTACACGGAAGCGGCGCTTAATGTGTCGCTTCATCTCTCATCGCATGCACATTGCTAATGGCGTAGTTGTCTACTCACAAATAGTATTCGGCCGCCCCCGTCCGAACGCCTCTCTCGTACATTCACAGCCATTACAATTACAGAACAATTCGTCAGCCGATGTTGCGAAGATGTTTACTATTACGGCAAACTGAATGGCATCAACACGGCGCAACAGGTCATCGAATACGAAAATCTCGAGGCGGACAATCTCAAGGTTGTCTTCCCAAGCAGAGTACAAGAGTGCAGTTAAGAAACATCAGAACAAGAGTCGCCAGTTGACCTCCGAATCGCTTCCGCGTTCAAATTGAAAACATATGCACGTTGATCAGGCTGATTAAATTGATAACGAAGAAAATATTCTCCAGAATGTGGACAGCTGCATGCGACATCGACTGGCGAGCACACTCAACTATTCATTCCAATCACTCCTGAACGAGACCGACGAAGAGACCGATGTGTATATCAGTGGGATGGCATGCCAGGTTCGTATTTGAAAATCACTCATGAGGATCACATTGCTTTATGCATTCCTTAGTGCGTGAAACATTGGTCTTAAAACGTGTGTGAAACGAGAAAGCTAGATCCGCAGAGATAATACTACTGGGGTTGATCAACGACTCTATTATGTAGTTATGCATTGTAAATATTATTTGTTCAGGCAGCATCTGACAGTGCCCTACGTTTCGCAATCCTCGACTTGGCGCACAACAAATGGCTGCTTGAGAACTGGGGATTGTCCGAGTTATCCGATCCCATTGTCATCATTCTCGATCTCGCCAATCAGTTCAGCACGTACATGCCGTATCCATACTCCAAGTCTGTTTTTTCTTCGAATCATCGTTTAAGATTGCTGAATACCCTTGTTGCATTCCTTAAAAGATGGCGCATCACGCTTAGCGGAGTATTACGCACCCCGATTTCATGCTGTTCAATATAAGCTCCATAAATCATGATTACAAAATCCGTTTTCCAGGGCAAATCTTCGATACTTCATCGCTGAATTCGACAGTGAATCATTGCTCGGATATCAGTTGAGTGAGGAATATTCTAGCCACCGATTTGCCATTCGACGAGATACGGAATACAATGGACACTCACAGCAAACCCCAGACATGTACTTGAAGCTACACAGAATAACCCTCAATGATCTACAGAATCTTATCAATGCAGATGTGAGTACCTGTCATTAATTGTAATGGCAAAGAGTGACAACAGATTGCACATGGCTAGAGTCGCGAAAAGTGCAAAGTTTTTGCATATTGCTTTCTATGCATAATTACAACATTTTCGGGCGGAAGGATAAATTGCTCTCATGGACACATTTTGAGGTAAACATGTAGGCTTTGTGTTTTGGCGCATGTTTTCACCACGTTTTAGCTCGTTTTAATAGGATTTACAATAAACAAATTTGTTACAGGAAATGGATCACGACATAATGGTGTTATTCTCTGGAGGAGCGTTTCACGGAATGAGCACCAGCATTGTCCACCTCTACCTGACAGCCATCCAACACTTTTCTGCCAGTCAAAACATCGTCCGATTCTACTAGTATGATATCCAATACAGTATACTATGTTTCATTTACGAACATGTCTTTGTTTGAGTATTTTCGATAGTGATGCTCTCGCTGATATTCCTCTACACAAGTGCAATGGATACGGTAGCGATGCATAGTGAACTATGAAGAGAAGGTCCCTTCTCTCGCTTTCATTGTGCTTTCTTTTCAGTGCGGATACCGCCTACAATGACGTCCCCGATCATTTGGACTTTGACGGCTATCCAGTGTTCCTGTACTTTCCGGCTAACAAGTATGACAATCTTTTTGCACCTCTTACGACTAAACCAACAGTGATGCCAACGCAGTCGTATTCGAAATCCGCATAGCATACAAACTTCAGAATAATTAGTACTATTGTAAATAAGCGGGTATGGGATAAAATGTTCGGAGAATCGATAGCGAATAGTTCACATACGAAATGGAATTCTAAACGGGCGGTTGGCTGAATGGAAACACAACGAAATCATACGGAATTCTCGACCCGGTTGAACTTGTTTTTCGAGATTAGTGACAGCGCATCAGCAGATAGGAAAAGTGGCGGAAGGGGTGATGGTCGGCTCTTTTGTGATATGTGGGGGACTGATCTGAACGTGCAATGTTCTTCACTTTGGGACAGGGATTCTTGAAAATCGCACGTGGAAAAAGTGGCGCCGATGAAGACAAACATGACATGGACAACATCTTCCGTATGAATCCCTTTTCAGTCCATCGGACAGTCGTGCCTTCCCACACGAATTGCCCGTGACGGTGACGTATCTGATCTCGTTCGTGCTCACTCACTGTTCCCATCCCGTGTTCTGGCGGACGATCCTCGATCACTGCGATTCCGATTGCGCCCGTCAAAATCTCGAGTACGTGCTACCTTCCACCGAACAAACTCCATTCTCCATGTCCAAGCTCGTGCTCCTGAAATGTGCCTTTCAAGCACCGATGGCCGATTTCGTCCATTGCTTGACCTAGCATTAAGAAACGTGAAATGTTTATTGGTGGTAGTGACTGGATGGAATACTAGCTGATGAATAGCCGAGTGCAGGTTGGCAGAAGGAATTGTTTGTGCGGTCGAGCGCATTCTGAGAAGTGTTTCCAAGATGGTGCCTCGCGGCACAACGCGTAGGACGCCGTGTCACGGAGCAGATTGGGTGGTTGGTGGTCATTGCCGGGTTTGTCCAAGCGGACATCATATGTTGTTGACAGTGGAACCGCGGTGCTGCACAGAACTCGCCAAGTCTTGCATTGCAGGTTCCTCGCGAACAGGCATCACTTCCTGGCCGCTGCCAATTTTGATTCGTCAGTCCGGAATGAGACGAGGTATGTTTAGAGGAAACATGCTTCCAAATATAAATGCCACCATCACACCAACGACGACATCTCATCATAGGCAACACACTCACATATTGCCAGCTCGTTTTACCCTTCGACGGCTACATTATGCACCATACACTAGTTAAGTGCATTCGAAAGAGCAGCTCGACCCAAGAATAGCTCATCCTTTAACCCGAGGAGAGGGCCTCTCACTGGCCATCTATCGCCTTTTTCGCCGTGCTTTCCTCTACCAATCCCTGCCCACACGGCCTGTGCACAACAACAATGGGGTATTTCCATATCCAGTAATTGAGTGAATGAAATGCTTCCGGCAACATATTAATTGCCTTTGCAATGAAACACCGATTCATATCCGACGTAGCACATGATTGCAAAAGAAAGGAATACATAGATTATCACAGGAATTTTAGCGTCAGAGCTGTTCCACCACGCAGCATTAGCGGTTCTCGCCTCAAAGTGTTGCCTAAGACTCTGTGCTCAATTATTGTTGACCGGAAGTGAACTGATTACAGTGTGTTGGTGGATTTGCGAGCGACGCGTGAGTTATTCCAATATTTCTCCAAGTTGAACGACACGAATGGACCTCCTTCTCCGAAGTACATCTCCGACTTCGTCGATGGCTTCCTCGCCTCGTTCCCATCCCATCGTTCCCTCCTCCGCCCCCCTCCTTCCTCGACCGCCCTCCCTCTCAATGACCATACTCAGTAGGTACACTATATTGCCCTCATACGAAGTGCCTTCTCCTCCTGTGAATGTCGTCCCCCGTTTGACTGTGATTTTGCATACGAGATTGCTCCGGATATCAAGCGCTTCTTGTTGTTCTTTTTGTTGTTGCTTGAATAATAATTATTATTATATGATTCCATTGGTCTTTGAATGGTTCACAGTCGTACCACACACATTTCGTTGTCCTGCTTCCGATTGACAGAAGAGTGTCAGGTGGGCGGAGCCACGCTCGCCCACCTCCACCGTATACATACATCTCTGTAAAACGGTACCAACGTGTTTACGTGGACGCTGGAAGGGCGGTTGTTTTCGTCTGCCGAATGGTTCTAGAACCGGATAAGAAATAGATAAGAGTGAAAAATGCCGTCGTTGAGTGTCTAGGGAAACATGGCTGGCTGTATTTCGCAATACGGTAAGGGAACGGATAAGAGAGTAGAGATGCTCAAGTGTGCTTCACAAGTGTCCTCTTTCATGTATGTTCGTGTGCATTATAGAATTAAAAGGTCATTTCTGCGTTCTTTTACACGTCATTTTTACGTGGTACGTAGGTGCTCCCTGTGCTATTCCCAGCTTTATGTCATTTGTTTGTTCTTAATAATTAATGGCATTGTAGCGGAATGCAATATGTGCGAGCTGTTTGCATAGCTGTCGTCTTGTTCTTGTGAGGTGTGGGAGCGATGGGAGGTCTGAAGAGGAAGCCGGAGGCATCTGTTCCATCACATGCGTTCCCCTGGTGTACGGTCGTTCCGTTAAGTGTTCGTTTTTCTGCTTGTGTTTTAGTTGACCTACTGGAGGCCTTCCATTTCGTGAATTCCTATCAACATACATTCACGTCTTCCCACTCATCCCAGCAATTACCGCATTCAAGTACATAGTTATTTTATTTTTCTTCATAATCGGTCTGCGAAGGAGTGGAATTATAGCCAGAGGCGGTTTTCTGATCAAAGAGTTGGATGCACACATCGTGTGTGTCTGTTTTTGGTGGATGTTTCCTTTTCGTGCAGGATGCTCATTGCCCTGTGCTAAATGAGGGAACGGCCTCCGAGAGATTGTTGTGCTCTTCCTCTTGTGTAACCCGGCACACGTCGGTCAACACCGAGAGTGGATCGCAGCTGGTCTTCATCTGAATGTGACGCAACGTCCAATGATTCTTTGACCGGGAATGTTATTGGGGAGTGTTTCCTTCTGGGAATGGCCGGTCACCGAGGTGTGTTGGTCATTCCGATTCCCCGCCCTCCTCTCTGGGCACTTCCACTTCGCTCGCCCCACAATCGTCTTCGGTCGCCTTCTTGGTTGCTATCTTCTCTTATTGAGCACGCTTGTTTCACGTTTTTGGATGTACTATGTTTTCCTCGAAGAGGGTTTGCGGGTGTGGTTGTGCTAGTATCTCCGCGCCTAACCGGTTTACTCTTGTATCGGTTAGCATAGAACAATAGCATAAGTGAGAGAAATGGTTTATCATCGGGAATACGTCGGATGTGACACACAGTTGCGGGCATAAGAGAACGCCTTGAAGAAGTTGTTATCCTTCTAGGCTATTCATTCTGAATGGTTGGATGTTGCGAATAGGCGATAATGTGGTGACGGGCTGTCCATTTGCGACATGCTTCATCTGTCACTCATTATCGCTACCTAATAAGAGTGGAGTCATTGTTATGCTCTTTGTTCATTGTCTTATGATCATTGTGGGTTCTCTGGCACTTGGCGCATCCTCCATCTACTACTCGAATGATGCGTTTTTTCGCACTTTGTTGCATGGTGGGTGTGAATAGTCGTTTCGAGTTTCCGTGAGATCTTCTTAGTTGCCGAAAAATGATCGTATCCGGGGCTCGAGTAAAAACCAATTGTGTCCCAAAAATTGTTTTGCACAATCAAACGGGTAATCTGAACAAAAATTTGCTCTTTTACAAAACGTTTTCCCATAATAAGCAAAAATTTGAAGAAATCTTAAAAGTTCTTCGAACAATGCTTTGTTTTAGAAATAATGAACAATGAAGGGCTAAGCAACGGAAAATTGAAAGTTTTTTGGATGAAACACAGTAGTATAAACCTGGGCATTTTTGATCAAAAATAGGTTTCAGCAATGATCGTAACAGTGCATGTTAAGTATGCTTAATTCATGCCTGGTTTGTACGAAGTGCACTTGTGGGGGGTATCTTATGCTTGCACTATTGCACCTGCTTCTGCCCTTTTTTGTCACACGTCTTGTGTAGGTTTCATGCTCTTGTCAACAGTGCACAAATAGTGTTTATTGTGTACTTCTTGAATGCTCACAACTACTAATGGTCATGTGCTTGCAACGCTTGTTATGGAAATGCGAAAGAATTGTTTCTTTTCTAAGAAACACACCCCGTTTGCTATATTTAAGCTCCTCATTCTTTACATCTCAGTAGTCTTCCATTTGCATTGCTCTATCTTTTTCTGCACAAGTAATTGCTTAATATTTTATTGCGCAGGAAATAATTCATTCCTGAGTATGCGTGAGTAGGCGCATTGGAACGGCCTCAATTCTTTATTCTCGCATCTAATGAAGCTTCTTCTGCTGTTGCTTGGAGTTCGTTCGCGTGGGGGAGCGAATGGACACTTATATCCGGGCATTGGGGGACACGCTATGCTCATGAATCACCATCGTCGTCGTCCACTCACTAGTGAAACAATTTCTCGTTACACCAACAAGCATTGTGTGTACGTGTGACGTTAATGAGAGTGGAATTGGTGGGTTTCGGGGGGGGGGACACCCTGCGATGATTCGGAATACGCGTTCACGTGCGCAATCGGTGTCCTCCGGTCAAGCCATGGTGTTTCCGAGTGTCTCTTTCCATTTGGACGCACTTTGACACCGTCCGCTCTCCCTATTCCGCTTATAACTCGACGTTATCAACGCCTTGTTATTCTCGCACACAAAATTCTTGTTTGATTGACAAAAGCCATACACGGCAAGATACGCATGCTGGGTTTCAGCTGATAACGAGATGTTCCTCTTCGTGGTATTCTGGGAGATTCTCCACACTCCAAGATCACTCAGAAGTACTGTTTTTGCTAACCAAATACGGCATTAGCTCAAGTGTGTCAAATAATAGACACTCAGACTGCTCATTAGTTCCCGATCCTCAAATGCCATTGAAGAGGGGTGTGGTAGGTCAGAACTGCTTGAAGATGTGCAGCAGCCATTTCTCTAAAGTGAAAGCCTTGATGGCTGACTTTTTCTCACTAGAATTGGCAAGAGTGCTTCTCATTGTAGTCTTGTTTTGTTTCGTCAGAAACCCTATTCTTATCCCAATGCCGCCATATCACCAGGCTGCGTGACCAACAGAGAACTTTCGGAAGAGGAAATGATGTATTCATTTGTGTTCTCGGTTGTTGCCAACGCGTCGCCAACGTTTTGTCGGTCAGTAATAATGCGCCTTTTTCTCATTGTCAGAACGCGTTGAGAATGGAGTAAAGAATGTCGCTCAGTGTATTTATGCAGAGCAGTTTTACTGTGTCGAAGACACTCGTCAGGAACTGATACTACTTCAAGTGGTAATGGGGACTGTACAGAGCAGGCGGAGCGGAACCACGACAGGTGGCATTCGCAATCAGACGACAGAAATGCCATTGGCTCCTTTGTACAACCACATATTTCTCCTCCTTTTTAGCTAATCGCCTAAGCCATTTGAATGACTCTTCACGTGGAAGCATTAGTCACCGCCTGCTTATTTGGGTGCCAAACACGGGCATCCTATCATTTCAATCGCGTCATTCCCCAGCGTTGGTTCCAACTCCTCCGGCCCTACATCAGTGTTTCGCACTTCTAGGTGTGCATCTTTCGTTTCATGTCTGCCGTTTACATTTCGTCGGACCCCGGAGAAAGGCGTCGCCCACGTGTAGCCGAGAGAACAGTTTCTCTGTTAGTGCGAGTGCTCACAGAGAGTGTGTCATACACAGTAATGTGTTCCCTGCGAGGAACGTCGTCCCGGACAATCCACATTCCATCCTTGTCTCCACGCATTACACTCTGAAATACACGCCCGTTTCCATCTTCTCCTTTCTTCTGTTTACGCGAGTTTTTCCCTTTTTGCAACAGCTGATTGTACAGTCTCCTCCGTTGGTGGAGAGTGCCTCATCTTCTCTTTCTCTTTCCTCTCTCTTTCCTCTTCCTCCTCCTCCCACTCCTCCCATATACGGACGATCCCTCCGCCCCTCCCATTTTGATAGTCGTCCGTGTCTGTTCCCTCAGGGTAAACCAGTTGAGAGCATTAGGCGTTGTCCGTTCTTGTTGGTTGGCTGCCACCTCTCAGGTGTTCGTCCCTGTCTCGTCTTGCCTCTATGCGCTGTCCTGGTTATCGTATTTACAGCCAACGTTGGTTATCTTTTCTAGAAAACAGCAATTATCTGGTTATCTTTGATTCTCTCCTACTCTCACAGACGACCTTTCCCGACGTTCCTTCATAATTTCAGCTTCTCTTCCTCCTCCTTGTCCGCCTTTTTGTGCCTTCGGAATACTTTGATCCTTCTCTAAGGTTTTTGGATTACCTCATTAGAAACGTCGTTGGCGAACACAAAGCAGAGAATCTGAAATAAACAGATTGTTCCTATTTTCAATCTCGTGTGACAATATTTCTATATTACGTGATGCAACTGCCACACATTCCGTCTTGGTCTCAAAACGAAAGTTTCTCGAATGGTCTTCGTACATCTGTGATATGCCATCGTGAACAAAGCGCGTTAGGCCGTTGGGTAGCGAGACAAGTTTCGATGCCCAGTTTTGAGCACATTTGCCAATTGCGGTTTGACGGTGACTGTTCTCGTTCAACTTTCGAACAATGGACAGTCCACTCGGGTGCTGAGTTCTAGCGTGAGCGTGCAGTGTGATTTGTTCATGAGCGGAACTCTTTCTCTTTCAGGTAACACACATACACACATGAGGGTTCTCTACATGTTGCTGTTGGCATTGTTGTCCATCGTCTCACTAGCCCGTGCAATGGCACACAATCGCCAATACTACGAACAGTTACTGACGTGAGTTCTATTCAACGCGTATTTACGTACCACGTACAAGCAGTCCACAAGCGATCCCTTTTTGCCAGAGCTAGAGGTGTAATTTCGCAATTTAGCCGTTCTCTCCACCTTTTAGCTAGAATAGCGGTACTTTTCTGAGATAGAAGAAGCGTGATTAGTAGTCAAAATAGCGCTGAATTCGTGAATCAGCACGATGCGTGCTGGGAATGTGCATCGAGGGGGCCATTTGTAGGAGGGGGAGAGTGAGGGAGCCAAGTGAGTCGAACGGTGAGCAAGCGTTCGCGAAGTTGTCAAATGAGTCGTAGAACACACAGAGAACTTGCAAGACTGTGCTTGACGTCAAAAGCGAGGGATGCAAGGAACACCTGGCTGTGTGGCATTGGAAGAGGAGTCAAAGTGTGACGTTTCTTGCGTTCTGTACAGTATGTGTTCTCGCATTGGCTGAAGGAAAGTGCAAAAGCAAGTGGGGATTTTGTTTGCAGTTCAATTGCGCAATAAGGGAAACGGTTCCGTGAGTCATGGCGGTAGCCCTCTGGTTCGTATTTATTTGTCGTTGTTGTGAGTGTTTTGGCTGTAGAAGAGGGACACGATTCTCCTGTGGACAGTCCGTGTCACGGAGTTCATCATCGAGCAAACACGAATGCGTTCCAAATAGGGATGCACCCGGCCACCACGAGTTCTTCCTCTTTTTCTTCTCATCAAACACCTTCCTCTCCACTGCATCGCTACCATATACAACCGCGTGCTTCTTTTATTGTGGGATTACATCGAATCCACTACACATTCAAATAGACGAATAAGCAGCTGCCAGAGAACGGCTTCTCTTCACTGGGATCATGTTTTGTGGCATGGATGACTGCATGTTTTATTGTGCTATCCAGCAGCCATTTGTACACAAGCAGGCTTGCTTTTATCTCTGGATAATCCTGGGAATCGCTTGTGGCGGACAGTGTGAGTAGTGAGAGAGGGGAAGGTGAGCAGGATGGCATTTGTTGGCCGGCGGCAGTAGTAGTACATTGTATGCGCTGGTCGCAAATGCGTAGTCGATGTGACGAAAATGGCTCGTATCTGATTACAACAATGAAATGTGCCATTGGCCATTTGACTAAAGTAGTGGCGGATTTGTATAGCCTACGCGAAACAAGAGAAAGGCGAATGAAAGCAATGAAAATGAGTGGGAAGTGTATGACCGATCATGGAGACTAGCTCCCACTGCCCATAATCGCATTCGATGTGCATCACACCGTTCCAATCAGACAAATGTACTTTTGGGCAATGAATGGAGACAAGGTTTCGTCTGTACACTCGTTGTTGTTTCAGGGAACTGGAGAGGGAATTGGCCGAGAGAAGGGCAATCGAGCCTCTCGACAGACAACGACGATCCTCCGAGAAGAAGTCGTACCCACGCAACTGCTACTTCTCGCCCATCCAATGTCTGTTCACGCGCAGTTGATTCTCGTCGTCGCCATATCTCGTCGTTGTCGTCTGACCGAGTGTCCGTCGGTTCTCCGCCCGCTCGCCGCCCATTCACCGCCCGTTCACCGCCCGGCTGACATCCGGTCGCCGACTCCTCGACGTCGCCGTCGTCCCCCCTGATATTTGTACACTTAATCGTTGTCGCTCGCTTATTTATTCGATCTCTCGTCCAGAATGCTTTCCACACCTCACCTCTTCCTGTTCATCTTCGTCCTTGTTTCTTGCCCGTCTAGTCGATCGTATAGCTACTTCCCCTGTATTCCTCCACAACGATTCCCTGCTGATGGGCTGAAGGAGCTCCTACCACATCCTCTCCTTTCCTTCCTTCTATTATCTATACTTTGGTAGTCATTCCACTACTACTCATTTTCCTTTCGTTCCTATTGTTTCATTATTCCCTTCCCCACAAATATCCTGATTCAAACGGAAAATAGAACAAAATTGCATGCGTACACACTAATAAAGATTTACAGATTGTTACATATTGCTGCACAGAAATGGAGTTAGTTTTGCTCTTTGAAAACCGAAGCATTCATGTGGAATTACTTACGGCAAGTATTTGCAATAATTACTGATTCAAAAGAAATATTTGCACAAGTAATGTACAGTATTTTGTATACTTATTGTCAACAAACAACACCCTAATGAAACCCTCTCAGCAAGATGATGACAAAAACACGCCTGCGATCAGCTTAGTATTTATAACCGCTAACTGTAGCGGTTATAAAAGTACTGTAAAGTTAGTGAGTTCATTCACTGTAGATCTTGGACAAGCTACATTTTCAAGCTTCGAGGAGGAATAGTGGCACAGAGTGCCATACATCATGCATGAGACCCACGTTTGACCAACCGCAATTGCATCATTGAGAAACCAAACCATCATCCCTCCGGGGTCTGAAATTGTGTGTTCACAAAAAGTAGTCTTTATGTCGTAAAGATGACCATTCCAGATTTATATACCAAACACCGTCTTAGTACTCTCGTTACTCCCCGCAGCCATGATTTCTTGATTGCTAAGAATTGTGCTATAGGTGGTTAATTGAAATCTCGTCGTTTGCCGGCACATGTTCTGCAAGCAATGTGGCCTACCGTAATAGTTCAAAATGATTTTATAATAATATCAGGGAAACGATCAGACAAATCTCTGTTCTTTGGAAGTTTTCCGGCCTCATATAGGCGTTCCATGGTGTTTCAAAGTGCACTTTACGTCAGTCATTGGTAAGCCGTGGGCGGCCAACACGTATCATTCCATCAGTCAAGATGTGGAACGTGGAAGATGTTCGGTCATCACTAAGTCGAAGTAAAAAAGCAAGAAATACATACATCCTTATAAGCTTGCCACATACCACATTTATTTCCGTCCGACAATAATAAAAACACGCCTACATCACATCTCTTTAGGCATTGCAAACAAGATATGATGTGATATTTACGAAAGAGATGCAGGTGGAATGGTATTATTACGATCATGGTCAACAGTAGAAGACGCAGACTGCTTCCATGTAACAGTTTTTGGTATAATTATAAATTTGGAAAGACATGCAAACAATGCCTGAGACAGCGCAGATGACATTGTACTCAAAGGTTAACTTTTTTTTGAAGAAAGGATTAACGTCAAAAGGTCTAAATGGTCGTTGACAGCAATACCGTGGAGGAATTGTTTTCTTCAAGAGTCAGTCTTATGCCGTACAGACAAGAGCATATCACGCCAGCAATGTTTCTTTTCAAGAAGCACACATAGAAGAACTGTTGTCAATATTGCTTTACAAAGGCGAAATTTATTAAATGTATTGAGTAACCAAATAGAGTGTCTGTTTGTTTCTTGGATGCTCTTTTCTATCAGCCAAAAAAGGAGAAAAAACTTTTTGACTACGCTACATCCCGTTGCATGCTGCTCCTGATCTTTAACATATGATACAGTAGGGCAACATTTTTCAAAAAGGCCATTTTGGTGTAAGATGAACACACATAACTGCTTCAGGATATGTTTTCAAATATATAGGGAAGTGTGAAAACAAACAAGGCAAGGACTCGGCAAGTTATCATATATGAATTGGCATTCCACCACAGACAATAAGTGTGAACGCTATTTACTACATCATTACCATCGTACTTGTCACAGTCCAAAGATGTTTATATACGAAGTTTGCATTATTAAGGGCATACGCAAGCTCAGATTATCTGCATGTTGGACATTAAGGTGTTGGCATTACTATTCTAATCTACCGTTTCGGAGCAACAAAGTACATATGAATAGACTGCAGTATGCTACAGTAACTGTGAAACTCATGTTTTTTTTCTCTCTGCATATGGAAGGATTTCCCAGCTCCCTATTGTGAAATAAAGTTCATTCAGTTGTTCTTAGACTCATTTTCTGAATATTCGTTCAGAACACCATGTATTAATGTACTTATTAAATTTTTGCTGCACTCAGTGCAACAGTTAGCTGTGCGAATATTGTAGGCTGAAGTTTAATTTAACTTGTTTGGCTAACTGTTAAGAATCACAAACAAGAAAAGCTGTCATCAGTCCTTTCATGAAGTTCTCTATTGAACTTAAGAGCAGTCCTACGGTCAACGGTAGGTCAGTTCAAAACTGTAGCTTACAGATATGCTTTCCTGGTCCCTCGATTGAAATGGTCACTTCATTCGTTTCTTTTTCGTTCGATTATACACATATACATGCACCGTGTGAAAGGTGATTAACATAGAGAATATGGGCAAGCTGGCCCACAATGTGTACACTGTATTACTTTATTCGAAATAATGTGTAATAAATCAAAACTTTGCGCATGTACTGCATAAGAATGCCATAGTATGTTTTAATGCATTCTTTCAGGACACAAGTGAATCTTCTGCTTCGCTCACAGCACATCACTTTTATGAAGACGTCGTCTGCAATAAACTATAAACTGTTCTTACGACATTGCATGACCTTACAATAATAAGAAAAAAAATGTGTTTTTAACAGTTGTTACAATTCCATTTTGAAGTCTAAATGATGCTGAGCCTCCCAACTAAAATAAACATTATTCTGGAAAATGTACCACTGGTTTAGTAACACAGAAATATGTAATCCTTTGCGAGTTGTACTCGTTAGAGCAGTTTGCATTTCTATCAATTTGCATTTGTTTTTCTACAGTGAGTCGAATTCATTGACAAAATATTAAAGTTGAGCAACTACCACATCAACAACAAACCTTTTGAGGGGACAGCCGAGAAAGGATAGCGTTGTTCTACACGCCCTTATGCAATGTCATGCAAATGATCCACATGCTTCTCTGAATATCTTTTGCTGTTCTTGAATTGCTCATGTACATATAATAGCCACATTGTGATCGATCACAGTTATTTCAACATCCTGAGAAACGTTTCTATGAAACTTTGGTCCTCCTGGGGTGTATTCAGTACAAAACTTCTTGTACGTTAGTCACAAGTCATTAATATGTCTGCTCATGTACCACACGATGTGTGTGTGTGTGTTAGTAATGCCATTACTGCGTTTTTGTACTTATCTTTATCGCTGGATCGACGTCTTTTTCTAT
>JACMIJ010000004.1:7746-21446 GCA_014805365.1 Koerneria luziae | reverse complement strand
GGGATGGGGTCGAGGAGGAGAGGACAGGTGGCAGATGGAGAATGCGATGGGGACACGGACAGATACGAGGATGCGAGGGGAGGGAAAGAGGAAGCAAGAGGGAAGGATATGGAAGAGGCGAGGGTAGGGAAAGAGGAAGCAAGAGGGAAGGATATGGAAGAGACTCGGCGACCGCTCAGCAGAATGGCATACGGGTATGAGTGACCACCGACGGCACACACCCGAACACCTTCCGCCTAGTGGTCAGTCCTATCTCTCAAACATCGTTCGACACTCTCGAGGGACTCGGACTATGGTGATTACGGGTACAATGTTATCAATCACTGTGCACACGTAAACCCATGATCCAGGTCCCAAACGGGTGATTGCTCTTACAGTATGTGAGTGCTGGTCTTGCTAGAGGAGAGTACTATGTGGGATCTCCCCGAGAGGGGTGGAGCTAAGAGGGGGTTGGTGAATGAGTGCGAAGGAAAAGGGAAGGAGGGGGTAGGAGCGGGACGGGGGATGGGGGAGGGAGGGAGGGTCAGAAGAGAGGCCGCGAGGTCAACCGCTCGGCCGGCCGCCCCACTGGACACTGAGACCCGCCCCCCTCCACGACACAGCGCATTGATTGTTTTGGACCGGAGGCGCGGCCTATATCACGTGTGCTCTGTTTGAATACGCTACCGTAATCCGAGCAGTCGTGTCGAGAGCCGGGCGCATTCGAAGATGCTAATATGAAAAATACTAATAAGCAAATATATATTTATTCTATTAATGATTATTTATGCATCAACACCCAAGAGGAAGGTATGCCAGATAGGAACACATTCCATGCACAAATCTCAACCATTCGCTTACAATAAGGAAAAACTGCCTATGGTAGTCCGCACTAACAATAAATAATTTTCATCGCTGCAAAATCATGTTTTTCGCAGTGTAGCTTGGTGAAATGTACTTAATAGTGGCATGATTTGCCTATACTTTTCTCCCCGATCCCAGTACTGCTATGACAACTATCTTACAGTGTGTTTATCATAGTACATGTATGCGATTAGTAAGGTTAACAAGCTAAGGAAAATAATAGTACCAGTATTGCATTCCGTCTCCTTGCGCTCCTCAGCTGATCAAATTTTCCCTTAATGTTATTTAATAGTAAACAATCCATTATGTAACAGCCTAGCAGATTATATTTACTCACTATGTTGCTAGGCCATTCAATATTTAAATACCGTTATGTTCAAACGAAAAAAAAACAAGTGTTGTAACCAAATCATCGTAATGTGCAATAGGGGCACAACTGGTGGTACTCATAGAAAAAAGAAGCTTGAAAAATGCTTCAAGGTTTATAGCACTCGTTTTTAAAGATGCCGACATTCAATTCAAGGAATGAGGGTTTATAGCACTGCAGCACTAAACAAAAAAATTTTAGGCTTTTTCTGTGAGTAAATAATTCCAAAAACCTCATGTACTTAACTGTTCAGCGTATGATTTTCCTCTGCGGATTGCATAGCGATATTACTGTACAACCAAATGGAAAATAATACCACGTTTATTACACTTGTCTGCCTGGGAACGGGCATGGTCCGGAACAGAAATGTTCACACGGCAGCACATTGAGTGCCTAGCAGAATCAATGATGGCAAAGATCAGAGGATGAAGAGAACTCGTGAACGACGAACAACAGAACAAAGAAGAGTATCAGCCGATCAAGAAAGGCCGTCAAATGAAAGATTCGGTCAGACAAAGAGAAGAATTCGAGAAGACCAGCATCTGGATAGCAACTATTCGACCACTTCAATGATGATCGCTGTGCGATTTATTCAACATTCTATGTTTTAGCGATAAATTCACAAAACAAATTCACGCGGAAAGATACCTACAATGGCTTGAATACGAACGAACAAATGATTATTATGTCGGGGACCGACTGTGGAGCACTTTCTATTGCAGCAAAAAAACACCAAGTGATACGTTGGGAAGAC
The DNA here is from genome assembly GCA_014805365.1 of Koerneria luziae. Classification (NCBI taxonomy): domain Eukaryota; kingdom Metazoa; phylum Nematoda; class Chromadorea; order Rhabditida; family Neodiplogasteridae; genus Koerneria; species Koerneria luziae. The sequence goes on along the minus strand of JACMIJ010000004.1, from coordinate 19,482 downwards.
GGAAAAGTGACATTGCAAGGAACCATTAGCACTTTGCTACTTGGACTGAAAAGAGCTGATCAGCTTCGTTCTCATTCCACAAGCAAAAAAAAATTTGCTCCCAACTAATTACATAACATATAATATTCTCAATGGGCTTGCAATGCAAAAAAAGTAAGCACACGGCAATAAGAACACGTATTCGGGAGAGAATGAACAGTGTGGGCTGTCATGTTAAATGTGTGGGAAGTGAGGTTAGACGACGGTATTGAAGTTTCCGCGCAACATTCGAAGGAATGCCATACGGAATTGACGATTGGCAAGAGCGTACGCGAAGGGATTGCCACTACTGTTCAGGTAACACATGTAATAAGACAGCGTGTACAGCAACGATGGAATGCACGTTCCTTTGCAGAAACCGTAGACCGTCGCCTGCAAGTCAATTATTATCTCTTCGTCTGCTACATGAGACATTTTCGCCTACTCGATTTGATTTTGATTCGCAATAATCACTCAAAACCTAATGAACAAATAGTGCTAGGAATAGATTCCTTCATATCAATGTCCAAGTTGCTTCCTGTTTGCACTTTCCGTTTCTCTATCACTATATTGAACATGTCAGGCGTTCCGCTAAGTGACATTTTTTCTTCTATGATGGTGAACACGGGGAACGATTCTTCTCTGTGTAACACACCCGTTCACTCCTGCATAGAAGGTACTATTCTGCACTACAATTGTCCGTGTTTGCACGTTTCTGAAGCGTGGCTATCATACAGGATGTATGTAGTATGGCGGCCGTGTAAAAATTTCAGTCGCGATGTATAATAGCTTGTTCATAGCTGAGTGAAACTTATAATGACATGAGCGTTGAACTTAGTGCGCTGTTAACATCAGTGAATTCTTGGAAGTATATAACTTTGACAACCCGTAGTTTATGCCCCAATTTCCTGAATGTGAACATTTGTGTAGATTGCATAAAAATCAATTATTGGATCATTATGCAGTTAAAATGGAATACGTGCTATATGAAGACAATTCTGGAGCTGCATTCACGGGTTTGACTACAATTTTGAATTTGCGTAGACAGGGTGGGACGCTGTTTCTGATTGTAAGCACTTTCTATGTTATCAGAAAAAAAAGTTGCCGTCTGTTTGGAGCCAATCGACTGTCCACCTATCCTTCCATGTCACTTGATACTAACCATCGTCTCTTTCGACATAAGAAAATCAGGGGAACTTCATTCGCCCATAGATTGCAAAAGTCGTTGATGTGCTAGAAGCGATAATTCTATGACAATTCTGTTGTTATGAATAACCGTCCTCGTTCATCAAACCGTTTACAATGTTCAGCTGGTCTTGTTCAGTCATGCATAACACATCTGATTACCACTTGTGCTACGACGATTACTATCTTGGTTTTTGAGTGAAGTATTGAGATACGTGCCATGACATAATAAGGCGACCAGAGGATGGCGAAGAAGCCGACGATGAAGGTGATCGTGCGGAATGCCTTGTGTGCTCTTTTCTCCGCCTTCGTCGGTTTCCTTCCTCTGTTCATGATCGGACCGAAGATGGTCGTGATCATTCGTTCCCTCGTGAAAGCGGACGACAAGGAGGAGATCTTGCGTGTCATACTGAAGAGGAAGATGGCCAAAGAGAGAGACCGTACCCCGTTGGACTGAGCAACGTTTCGCTAGAAGCCGGACGAGGAGGGGCGAGTCCTGCGGACGGCGACGGTTTCGGTGGTGCTTTGTGCACTTCGACCTCCTTCACGGTCTCTTTGTCCATCGCCATCGATGACATGCTCCTGCAAGTATATTTCCTATTGTTTTTCAAGTTTGTTGTTTGGCAATCATTCACTTTTTTCTTAATCAAGAACTTCACAGTGATGACCACAAGATAATAAATATACACGCGCAGTTGGTCTAATTTGGATGTATCGCTGCCACCTAAATTTGAATTTTGTGGTGGTTACCCGTTATCAATTCCTTACTTCATCACATCATTATTAGTCGATCCGATTGATTATGAGAAATGTACTTTTATCTGCTTATCACCTCACTGCTTGTCCCCATGCTGTCGCCTCGACCTCCGATAGGCGCATCACGCAATGGATTCAAACCACTGCATCCCATTGGGCGCCAGGCAAGCAAAAAGTGTCAGAGATAGGAAAATTATCGGTAGGATAGTTTTGAATATCATGCAGATTGGCCGCATGGTACACTGGCGCGTAATGTGAGTGATGAAGATTTGCTATGCATGTGCTGGATAATGTTCCCATCCACTCAATGGAAGGTTGTCCCGATCTCTGACCGCTCTTCTAATCCGCTTTCTCGGCAATGGCCAATCCCTCAGGATCAAGCACATCCCTCGCACTTTATGAATACTACACTCGATGCACCCGCTTACCAATGATATCAAGACGAACAAAAGCTTTCGGATGCACCAACCTGGTTAGTACCTGCGGTTTACGAAGAAAGCAACAAAAGAGGGGCTGAATGTTAAGCTGGCTTACACATTATGAAAAGCACACACAATCACAGGACATATCGATGCTCACTTAAAAAGGCCATGGTAGAAAATCAAGCTTATTACTTAATTACTTATACTGTAACTAAAAAATCTGGGCATGAGCGCATGTTGTATTAAAATTCCTTTTCTGGAATCATTGCGTTTAAACTTGCACTTAGACCTCAAAATAAGGAATTTTTTGCTCGTTGGATGTATTTACTACATTAAATGGTGTTATACGGAGTCTCAATAAATGCACTTGCGTAGCACCCGTTAAACAATAGAAAATATACGTCTACGGAACAGTGGACATATTTACTAGTCCAATGTTGATATGTAGTTATATCTTCTTACAAAGCCGAAACAAAGAAGGTCATTGTTTTTGTACGTAAAATATATATATACTGACGAGTCAGAACTGGATGATCGCTCCCTCTCGCGTTGTCGTACGAGGACGGTCGGTCGTGTTCTGACCATTGCCCTCGATATCCTCGCCTTCATAGACTTGACCCATCTATCGGAAGTCTTCCTCTCAGGAACTTCCTCTCCCTGCAACGGATGCTTTCCTTCCTCTCTCTCCCTCTTCCACCCACAACTTCTTCGACGGCGACGACGGGAACCGGTCGATGGAGTTCCTTCTCGGATGCCTGTCTCCTCGCAATCTTCGTAGTCACTCCGCCATTCTTCGAAGAATTTCTTCCGCTTATGCGACTTCGGCTATTCTACAATAGAGAAAAGAGTGCTCGTTTATTCCAGTTGGCTACATTCGGACATTATGGCTGTGGACCCTCAAGAAAGGCACATCATCATAACGTACACTGTCTACGGCGAAAAGAGTGGAGCATAAACACATTTGCAGCTTTTCTTATGACTCACCTTGTTGAATTTCCTATGCGGCCTAGCAATAATAGAACTATTTGTTGAGTCAGCGTTGGAATCCTTCTGATGGAGGGATGTCTTGAATCGCAAGACGGAACTGAGATCCTCTTCATTGAACAGAAGGCTGAGGGAGTCGGCTTTGTCGAGCTGAGAAGATGGTTCCAGGAGTGTTTGTGTACCTGTGCGTGGTCGTTCTCGGATTCCCTGTCGTCCCTGATATCTTCGTTTTCTTTGACTTCATTCTGCTCCACCTTCTCCTCTGACGCAGACCGATGGAAGTGTGACGACTGCTCATCATTCAGTACTTCATCGATTACCGGTTTTTGCACCCTGCAATTGTGAATGCTGGAATTTCTTTCCTTTTTTCAGAATGCAAAGACCAAAGCAACGAATAATGTTATTCCGGCACATTGCACTATCATTCCATGCGAAAGGAAAAGGCTAGGATTTTAGAAAAAAGAGCATCTTCCTTGCGATAGAATAAGGCAATCCCCAGGCAAAGAAAATGTCTGGTAAGCTGGACATTGGGCGGCCAACAAATCGCCTCAATTTCCTTTCTAGTTGAACTTTAGCAGAGTCCTATTTCGAGTAAGGAACAGGTGTGAGAGATGGAAATAAGAGACCAACTCGTGTATTGCCACTTCTGGCTGATTTGGCACTTCCAACGCCGATTCCCGACGTGAACTGTGCTCGATTGCGCTTTTCTCCTCTTGGATAATTGTTAGATTTTGTTCCGATTCTGCGAGGATTGTGGAAACCTGAATGTTTAATGCACAATACAATGAAAACGCATCACAAAACGAACTTTGTAACATTTTTCTTTTGCTAGTCCGTCAATATATAGGAAGGATATGCGTAGCAAGTTTCGTGTTTATGTTTTATGCCCACAATTATGCTAGTGCGTATAATCGCAGTGCCCCTACGGTGTTGTGTGCCATGCCTCTGGGTCCGTTTGCAGCAATTCACAAGTGATTGAATTATTGCATGAATGGGACCGAGGCAATGTTTAATTGGTATTTCGTTGCCGGACTAGAGACAAGCGGACAGAGGCGGAACTGACCGCGACGGCCGTATGGTATCCGCTGTCCCGTCGAGTGTCCACCTCGGCTGCGGCTTCCCTCCGCAGCCGTTCTTCCTCCTCCTGCTGCTCGCGCTTCTCCCGTTCGTTGCGCGATTGAAGCATCAACGACACTCCGACCTAAGCATCATTCTGTTGCTCTTTCCGTTAGGCGACTCAAAGGGACTTCTTCTCCTCACATGCACAGCATCGCAATGTTGTGTGTTCACAGACCTGTGTTCCTAGTCGTTGGCTGAGAATGAGTGCGATATGCCGTCGCTCTTTCGCCTTCGCTTTCTTCTCGAGATTTTTGGCTGCCTGATGGATTCCCTGGAACATTTATCCTCTCAACCCCCGTTCCATTGCTCTCCTCGTCCTGTTCTGGACACTCGACCCTCTCTTTTCTCCTGCACGTCGTCATTTTTCAATTCGACTTCAACATCCTATCAACGCAAATCATGAGAAGAGGCCAATCTCAAAACGAATTTACGACGTCAAATCTGCGACGTTTCGCTTCTCTTCAGCACGACATTTTTAGACTTTTTGTCAAGTGAGCAACAGCAAAAGAAGATGTGCAGCGCCGGCCAAAAATTGTGTTTCACATATGGACAGCAAGTGAAAGGCGATTGTACGATGATTGGTGGGACCAGGCCGGGCTGCAATTACCATCCCTTCATGAAGCAAACGACGTTACCCACACGCTTCTCATAGTTATTTCAACGACAAAGAGAACAACATCCACACCCTATAGTTGGAAGATATTTTGATCACGTGAAGATGTTTTGCTAATGCAGAAGAATAGAAAACAACGGAACATAGTTACAAGCTAATGCGTCAGAGAAATTACAACGCTCACTGCGCACGTAGCATAAATACATAGACAAGAGTGCTTACCTTATAGAGAATGAGCATCGCGACGAGCGTTGTCCAGTAATACGCTACATACATACCCATGTTAACGTACGGATTGGTGAGGAATGGCGCAGAACATTGTTCTCCACTCATGCTGAAACGAAGCACTGTCAGATACGTAACGTCATGCATGAACATGCATTCCAGCGCCTTGTCATTCACCAAGCAAAACTGCCGACCAGAACTGTCTTGGATCCCGTCTAAGAAATTCTCCTGCCCTCATCTATGCTCAATATTTTTTTTTGTTCTGTGTGTCTATTTTGGCATGTGTGTGTGTCCGCTTAAGGGCTCTTATTGCTTCTACATTCTACCACCGATAATGGTTAACGTGCTTAGAAGACGCCCTTAGAACAAAATCATCCTTAAACCTACTCATTCCCATCCATTTCTGCTATCTTTAGGTTGCCTTTTCTTTCTCTCGTTCTCTCTCCAACCAAGAGCATTGTTTTGGTTCCCGATATCCAGAGGAATGCAAGCATGCGGAAGAGGAACTAGGATAGTTAAGAGGTAAGGCTGCTCGTACAGGCAAATGGCGTTAGAAGAACAAAGCATGAAGGAGCTGTGAATGTGTTGAGGAAGCGAGTGAAGAGAAGGCGCAAAGCGGGGGAATATGGTACGACATGTCTACTGTACCGCGAGCCATACTTACTAGACATATCCGTTTTCCGTACGATATTTTCGAATTCTCCGAGTTGTTGCTCTGAGAATAGTTGATAGGGACCGTTGTGTAGGGGAAGTGGTTAGGGAAAGTGTTAAACGTGAGGACAATCTGACTAAGAGTGAATAAACAGTGAGAAGTGTGTGATCTGTTGTGGGTATTCGTTCATACAGGGCAACATATTGTATTTGACGCTCACCTCTCGGACGAACCGGTCATCGCCGACCATCCAAAGATCATGATCCCGAAGATGATGGCAGGGAAGAGCCACGAGAGGATGATCGTGATCTGCGTCTTGGTCGGACTCTGCCACTTGAGATATTTGGCCGTATGGCAGACAGAGAGATATCGGTCGGCGGTGATCAGCAGAACAGTGAGAATGGAGACGAGGCAGAGTGTGTAGTCGAGGAACAGCCACGTCTCGCAGGTCATCGAGCCCAGCGGCCATTTCTCGTCTGAATGTATTCGTCTCTCCTCCGGATCAAGCAATAGTCTCGTTTTTTGATAACGAAGGGGATTATCGAGCACCGGCTTATCCCAACTATTTTTGTATGGCACGAAGCGTATTCTCTATCTGGCATCCCCCGGACACTTCTTAACACGAATTTGTTCCTAATGTTCACATTCGTTCCTTTTCCGGGAGATTTGCTCTCGACATTTTCGTAATTTTCCTGCCATTGCTAGTGCGATTGCTTTTGGAAGGAAAATCACGGAGTGGTTGGCTAAACGTCTATTTCCGAGTGTGGAGAGTGATACGCAAGGTGTTTTGTGGAAGAGGAAGTAAGACAAATGACCATCATGTGATGGTTACTCTTCAATGCATACACCATGCCCCGTTTGCAAACGAGAGAAAACAAATTGGTGCATGTTGGCAGGCTATTGTTGCCGATGCAGAAAAGGTTCGAACACACGAGGAAACCCCTCGGAAAGGTGTTATTACACGGGCCTGGCCAGATGCCGGATCAGCTGGGAGCCGAAGAAAACAGCGATATCTGATAAATTCCTGACGGATTTCCGCCCAAAATAGCCACTAAGGTGAAAGTGTTCATATCATGACCTTACAAGTATTAAATACGCAGTGCATATTTGGCCAACTGCACATTGTTGAACATGTTCTCGGTTTTCAGTTCCGACCAAAATTCGTCCGTTGAATGCAATGCTCTTCAGCAGGAAAGGACTTACTGTTGAGTACGTAGACGGTAAACAATGGGAAACCCTCGATGCCAATAATGAGGTCCGAGATGGCCAGTGAAACGATGTAGCGATTGCTGACCTGGAACAGTGGAGCATTATGGACGTCATACATGTCTGTGCATATTCCACTTTATTTCTGTTTAGGTTCTATACGTATCTCATATACAATTCTCACTTGTTTGCTGATATTTCTTTCGATCTTGTAAGCAATGATGACCATGGCATTGCCGATTATCGTCTCCAGACTGAGAATGGCCACAACAATCCAGACGAGCACCTGCAAGGCAAAACATGACATGTTCATCCCACTCCACCTTCTGTCATTCATCTTCTCCTTCTTCCACAATGCCCATTTTTGCAAGCTCTCTCTCCGTCCGTCATCAGGGTGCACAATGAAGCTCCATCTCATGCCCGAGCACCACTGATTTTGTCTACGATAGGTTGACAGCTGCGTCGTATCGGGCCATCGCCCAATACCCAGAGGGAGCAACACGGTGACAATTGCCCCCCACCCTGGACACGTAGCCTCTAAGATGACGACGAACGACAATGTTCCTCCCCAACTAAATGTAATTTGATGTGCAGTAATCACATAAATTTAATTTCTTCTACTAGATGACTTTTCATCTGAAGAGAGGAGCAGTCCAAGAGCAGCATCACAAAACGCCTGTCTGTGTGTAAGTGAGTGTCGTTCTCATTCATCGTGAAGGCCAAAAGACGATGCGCACGACTGGCCGCTAAAGGAATGACAGATGCGCGCTGATGGCTCGAAACATATATTTGCAGCCCCCTTAATCGGCGTACCGATCTCCATGCTTGTTTTTTGTGCTGCTGCGATGACTATACAAGGATGTCAGATTGTGCCATAAATAATCGGTAGCTGCCAGAACAAACGAATGCTTAATGGGAGCAGAACGGCTGCGACGGGTTCAGTCGACCAGAGAAGGAGGAGAAGACGCAGACAGACGACGCTCACCTGGACGGCCACCGAGTACGGCGAGTTCCACGGTGCACTGCCCTCCACGGCCGCGATGCTCGTGTTGTTCATATCACTGACCGGCGGAGATGCGCGGTCGCATCACGAGGACGCCACCCAGAACGGGAACGGACACTCTGAAACACGCCGATACCGTCAACCGCCGTCACACCACTAATACACGCAATCGACGAGGAAAGAGACAGCATTTTAGAAATGAGCAAGACTTGCTCGCTAATCCAATCGAAAGAATATCAGACGGAGTCGTCCCAGCTGTGTGTGTTGCCAGTGGTGGCACGCATCCTGCACGAGAACACTCCTCTGACACGACAGGAACATGAGTAATTCTTCTCCCAACCACTAGATATTTCTCTCTATCCGAGCAATTTGTAGCCGCAGATTGTTGTTCCACGAACACATACACATGGGTTGTTACTCGGCAAAATCTTATCAATGGGATCTCGCTCGGCATCCGGAGAAGGAAACGTTGCCCGTCGCACGCCTTTTCACCGACAACGTCTAAAAGTACATTTTCCAAGGAAGCCAGAGAACACGAGCGCAAACACCAATACAACGAATAATGTCCAAGACAAACAATGGCTATATGTTTTTTGATAGCAATATACACACTTGTTGTTCCGAGACTACGTGTTGTCCACGTCGTCAAGGTCTCACACATTAGCACGGGAGTCGCGGCAACCACATAAGAACTTTCCCAGGACCAAACATAGGTAAGGCTCAACAGACGCACACTGAGACACAATCACACTCGGATGCACACCGGCACATTCTTCTTACATTCAACTGCAGCATTGACCTTTGTATAAGCCGTTGAAAAGGGAAAAGAAGCGAGTGACGATAATCTTTACGAAGGGATCGCAGAAAATGAAGAGGTATTGGATTGATCCTCCACCGCATTGGCAACCATAAAGAGGAACGAATACACAAATGCACAGGCACATCACATCGGCACAGAAACACACCGATATCACGGATCGCGTACACCATCCATCTCTAATTCAATGCAATTCGAGACGACGAACAAACTTAGTGGACGAAGGCTACATGATCCCAGGATAAGAACTCACAAAGAGCATGTCGAAGAAAGGAAATCTAACAGCGCAGAGGAAAAAGCGAGTGGGAGGATGAACAAGGCATACAAGTGGAAGACATCCAGAAGATACGATGAATGGGGAGGAGGGGATTAGGACGGAGACAGGCGACTGTCAACGATCACCGGACAAAGCGGAAGAGCATGAGGAGGTGAACATGCACTGACTGATTACGATTCGAACACGATTAGAGCAGAGTTGAAGAAAGTGAGATGAAAGGCGGCAGAGTAGGGGAATAAGCCACGCCTATTTGAAGGATGTCAACGGCCACAGCAAGCCAAAGAATCAGAACACACGTTGAACGGGAATGATGGGGAGGAACGGAGAGGCGGAATGGAGCAGAAGAAGATGGACAGAGAACATCGAGGACAGCCCGAACGAAAAGGGCAGCTGAATTGGTGGTGGCGAGCGACTCAATGGAGATGTATCATGCAAGACTCGGCCGCATCCATACGGAGAACACAAGTAGTTGACCGAAAATAGCAGACACGGGGACCAGCAGAGAGCAACCAGCGAGCATTGCTTCCACCCAACAATCACTGCTCGGTCTGCCGACTGCCGTCCTGCTCACGATTCTTTCCCCCTCGATTGTCTCATGTAATGTTTCTGGTCGACGTCTTTTCTCATGCACTCAGACTAGGCAGAAACCGAATCCGGGAAATGCTTGCCTACTTTCGACCTGGCTGGATGATATACTATCAAGAAAGAGTAGAGTGAAGATGGATATGCAGGGCAGGGATCGCCATCTCCTTTCCATGCCAATGACTCTTCTCCGTCTCACGCCTTCCGAATCGCATCTTCCATTTGCCGTCCTCACCTTGTCTACGTTCTATGGAAATGCTGTCTTTTATTGTGGCAACAAGATAGACGACATCTAGCACTGCCGCTCGTTGGTGTATGAGCTTTCATTATCAAGATCGTGCACTAATATATGTCGAGGAGCAGAGGAGCGAGATGTGGTGTATGTCCCATTGCCATTCAAATGCAAGTAGTTAGATGAACATTAGGCGCTTTCCCGCACTTTCTGTAATACATAATCTGGGAAGACTGCATTTAGTTCATCAAATGCGTAGCACCTTCTTGTGTTCCTGCAATGTGTTCACGTTTCTTGTTTCATCTCTTTTCACCGCAATTCAGTACAAGAAGACATACAAAACTTGCAATGACAGGATTCATCTGATCGGACGAACAGAAAAGGATGAGAGGGAGAATGTGGGGAAGGCGAGGGGAGGTGGGAAGGCACCGTGGATGGGGAGAGTGGACAGTTGGGACCTTGCTCGGCACATTCAACAATAACACAAATATAATATAAAAAATATGCTCACTTAGATAAACGCATACAAAAGAGAATGTAGGAGAAAGTCGAACAAAAAAAGGCTCAGTAATAGAAAGAGGGAGAGGGATCAAGTAAAGTAGGAGAGAGAGATTCATTGTTGTATTAAAACATACTCTATTGACTGTATGTGTGAGATAGCATATATAATCTGAAGTCAGGAGGAGAAGAAATCGAGGGATTGTCATCAGAGACGATGGTTGTGTGTTGATGAAAGCAGTAAATATGATAATACACTATGACGGGACGGAATACGATGGAGGGTTGGTGGCCGTGGGTGGTCTCACGCATTCTATGCCTCGCTGCCATCGTCAGCTCCATCGTCTAGCGGACCTGAACCAGCACAGTTGTACATGGGAAAAGGGGGAATTCTCGGCCCGGTACCCGGTCTCCACGGGGTCGCCCTGGACACGCAGAACAATGCGCCGTTTGACACGTGAGGACGACGACACAAGATGGGTTGACACGGCGGAATATGTGAGGCAGCACACGGATCTATGCACTGGCTGGAGGCACATGTGTCTGTATGTGTGTGTATGTGGTGGAATGGTGATGTGCAGCTTGGGCAAAGCGTGAAGCAGTGCCGGGGTACGCGTGTGTACGCAATATCAGGATAAGGCTGATGTTACATTGTGCATATGTTTTGAGCTTAGCAAAGAGGATTTTTAACATGGTTTTCACTCATATGGTGAATGGACATAAACCGACCATTATAAAGTGAACAGGACACAAGATGCGACACGGAGCGGGGCACACGACACATAGATTAGTCTTCCAGTTTGCCGTCTTCGTCGTAGACTGAAAAGTGAGGAAGACATAAACGGGGGAAGGCGAGGCATGCGAAGGAAGAAGCGTCTACGATCCGATGTCCAACTAAGGCGAACAGGCGAAGAATCGGTCACTTCGATGCAATGTTAGGCGAAATCAGACACAGTGAACAACATGCATGAACGAGGTTAACATCGAATAGGAGTGCAATCACAACATAAAACGGCTTCCACAACAAACCTTCGATGTTCAACGTCAATTCAACATTTGCCTCTCCAGCGTCGTTCTTGATATTGCACGTGTAAGTGCCGGAATCCTTGGCCTTATAGTTCTGAAAAGGCAAGTATTGTGACAATGT